>JAHZNP010001288.1:0-22157 GCA_020615345.1 Triops cancriformis
TTAAATTGTTAGACTACCTTTTGCTCTTCCGAGGCTTAGTGTTAGATAACTGTAATCCTTGACAAATATCTGTGCATCAATACATAAAAATCTTGGTACTGGGAAGCGAGAGTAATAAGTGTTTGACTTTCCCGCCTGTCTTTCGTCTCTGTCTGTCACCATGCCACACTCTTTCATGTTTTCCATTTGTCTTCGTCTCCCGTCTTCCGTCTTTCGTCTTAGGTGTGCACCTAGCTTTAGAAGGTGTTAGAAAAAGGTCAAAGGCCTGAAGAGGAGCAGCAAATTCTATGGGCGCGAAACCCTGGAGTAAAAGCGTGATGCAGAGAAAGTAAAAAATAAACCTATTGGGTGTTTGGATTTTCCAGCTGATAAACTTGAATCGGCTAAAGTAATTGGATTATCGTTATGTAGGAACGCATTTTTCGCTGAAATTTCCTCCTGAATTAGCGAAAGGATAGTAAACAGTAACTACAAATTAGTCAAGCGGATCCTTATTTACCCCAGTACGTGCAGGAGAGGCACATGTCCGATAAGAGAAGTTATTTACATCATAGGTGGTCTGCTTATAGAGGTATCACTGTTGAGGAACAGTCTTTCACCATCGAGATTTTACGTGCGCGAGGAAACGACTGTATATCTACAGTTCTCCCGTGTAAAATTCCGTAAGAGCTTAGAACAGAGCTGGACAAATCCAAGGAAACGCAATTCAGTTCAAAATTCATAACCATTACTTTTCAAGTCAAGTCAATTCAAATCCGTTTGAAAACAAAACTTCTACGTCAAGGCAATAAATCAATCGTGGAAAAATAAATCGAGAAAAACAGGACTACGAAAACCTGCATCATGAGTAGGTTTTTAAAGAATGACGAATAAAGAACAAATTCGGTGACACGGAATAGGAAATGTGGAGCCAGCAAAGTCAACTTCAAGGTTAGCTTTAGATCGAAGATTTGCATGTCCGTCTAATTCATTTTCTCCTTTCTACACACGGGAAACGTACGAAAAAGATCTAAAACTAGAAGTTAGAGAAAACCGAGGAAAAACGTGTGGTTTGGGGACACGTATACAGATATGGAATACACACACAAGCGAAAGCAGCAGAAGTGACTTGTTCCTAAAAAAAATGTGAAAAGAAATGTTAGAAATCAAAATCAACTGAAAAGCTAGTTAAAGTCAACTTTTGCCCTCGTTTTGGCGAATTCATTCCTAAGATCATAATCAAGCGATCGTAAGTCTTAAGTGACAGCCACAGGGGGAAAAGTTCAATTCCTATGCACGCTTCTCTTACTTAACCAGGGGCGTCGCGAGGGAGAGGTTTCAGGGGATCACCCCTCCCCCCCCCCCTTACCAGTCAGAAAGCCCAGTCGGTAAAATTTTGGTCATAGGCCTAGTTGGTAAAATTCGGAAGTCGAAAAATTCGTTTGAAATGATAAATAAAAGATAAATACTGCTTTAATAACTGTTTCATTATTGTCACGGTCACTAAATACAGTAAGTAAAATTGTCAAGTACGGTCAGTAGAAATGTCGAAACAGTCGGTAAAATCCAACCCTCCAATCCAGACCCCCTTGCGACGCCCCTGTGTATCATGTTAAAGTACAAAACCCCTGCGAAGTCCATTAAATTACCAAAGTGAAATAGTTCACGATCCAAGGGAAATAATTCAACCCTATTGAGTTGAGTTTATTATACATTTCTAAAGCTGAATTGAATTATGTCCTGCTGTTAGTGTCAAAACAGTTCGCAATAATTCTAATAAAAAAGTGACATAAACGGCTCTATTATTCGGTAGCGTATTATTAATACATACAGACCAATAAGTATATATAAGAAAATAAACCATGTGGTTTAGAACGTGTTACAACTATAGTCCACAGTGCATACAATCCAGGACCTCTTATCCGGCCAGGCTTAGACTCTCCCCCCCCCCCCCGGTAAAGTCAAGAAAAAGCTCAAGAAGAGCAACCTTTACTTTATTTCTTTCGAGAGCTCTCGGACTACGCGTGAATTCGTGCTTGCCATTTTTGTCTACTGAATAGCAGTAAAAGTGCGTGCGTAGTCATTTTGTTAATTGTTTTAAATTACGTTAGTTTGGGATCATAAATTCAATGAAACGGAAAATAATTAACTATTGAAATTACACTAAAAGCATTCGAACGCTTAATAATGATGACCTGCTAGTTGGACATTTAATTGATTGCATGTTCAGGCAATTAAGGGAAAGAGTTGTCAGACAAATCCGAAAAAAACTTAAATAAAAGGGGAAAATTACTTGATTTCTTAACTGAGTGCATTAAATGAATACACATCAACAACGCAAATACAACCTTAAGTCGGGTACATTTGCCTTTTAGGAAATTTGTTATTAAGTTGTTTGAAAACTAATTACATAAGACGATTTTGCTAGTATTCTTCGATGAGCGTGGGATGGTGTGGCCCTTTTCCGCTTAAGGAAAAATAGCCTACGTTTCACAGCAGGTGTGGAAACGTTAGAAATGATTACGCATTGAAAATAGCGGTTATTGTTCGCAGCGCCTCTAGTGACTACTTATGGTAGCAATTCAAAACTTCGTGTATTCGAACAACGGTTGTGTGTACAGGAAGAGCTGGGTGAAACCGTTGCGGTATCTTCCTTAAAACGGTTTCTTTTAGATAAGTGATTTGATTTTAACGTATTTCAATGGTTTTATGAACAAGCAGTATGTTGTCCATACAGGAAAAGCTGGAAATCCTTCAGCGGTTGGTAAGTTATTTTTTTCCTTAGAAACAAGAAAACCTGTTGAAACTATTTCCCCAACAGGAAATTAACAGTCGGAATTGTTTGCTTTTTGTGTTCTAGGCCGCTTGTTTTGTAAGTTACCCGATACATTCCTTGAGTGATCTCGCGGACGGTCAGCTATTTCATTACATTTTATGGGAACTGTAAGTAAAAACGTGAACAATCTGTTCTTAAAAAATATGCCAACTTTTACTGCTCTTAGGGGCCATGAGCAAGAAGTATCCTGCCTCACTCAAGGTGCCACTTATTCAAAAATTAATCAAGAGCTTCAGACGCGTTTTACGAAAGAAAATTTGGTGGACATCAAAGCTCTACAAGATGGCAACCTGGAAGAGGTTGCTAAACTTTTTGCATTAACGTTGTACCTGAGTGCTTGCGTGTTCAAAAATGAAGAAGTGCAAAGGAGAATGCAACGTGGACTAGAAGAGAACCCCATGGCTGGGATTTATGTCATGAAAATGCTTCAGGAACTTCAAGAGAAAGATACGTCCTTAACTTCCTCTGAACTGCGTGATGTCGTCTTTGGTAATTGAAAAATAAATATTTTAAATATGAAACTAATGCAATAATTAGTACGAACCAATCTCAGTCACAAAAAGAAAGTGGATAACGTTGAAATGAACGAACAACATGAAGTGAATGTAAAGAAAATAAAATAACCACTAGCAGTACATGAGCATAATAATAAAAATATGACAATTACATAGTTCCGTAAGCTAATTGATAAAGGCGATGAACAGTAAAATAATAATTAGAGCTTAACGCAAATTAAGTAAAGAATCGAAAACAAGTATCATGAATGTTAGAAAGAAGGAGAAAAAACAGCGGTATCTGAGCCAAGCTGTTGTAAATTTTGAATGTTGTCATAGGTCAAGGCTCAGTATCTTCAGGTGGTGCCTCTCCTCTGGTTTATGGCTACTCCCCTCTTCCGTCTCCCGCTCGTTCTTTTGGCGCTGGAGCCATGGTAAATCTTCAAAGGTCTTAATTAACATCTTTTCAAACATACCTCTGTAGAGCCCGGCAACCCCGAAAATTAATTCCATGCAAGCTACACTGCGGCAGAAGAACCAAGAAATTCGTGAGTTAAACCGCCAGATTACGGCTGAGCATAATGAGAAGTTTGTCCTTGCTGAAAACATCAGATCTTCCCAAAAGCGAATTGACGAGCTTGGTAAGTTCAATAAAAAAAGCATCCTCTTTCAATACATATTTTCGATAATACTTCTATCGAACAGAAAAAATAATTACTAGTCTTCGGAAAGAAAACCAAGACCTGGTTATGCAAATGAATAAATCTCCGTCTCCGACACCGGGTGATAGCCAAACGAATTGGGAAGCCCGGAAGCAGCGTAAGGATTTGGCTGAGTTGGAAAAAGCCCAAGTGGAAATACTAGGACTAAAGACAGAAAACGATGCCCTGAGCCTCGCTAAAGAGAACCTACAAACAAAGGTAACACCATTTTACATTTTTCAGTGTTAACAAACTTGAGATTTGCCCTGAGTCTAACACAATAAATACTGATAATTTATATTTTCTAAAGTTTTGCTGTTTTTATTTGTTTTGTTCATTCGCAATAACATTACTATATGTTCTCTTTAGAATGTTCGTACCGTTAAGCATTCTTATGATTTTGTCACGGACTTAAGTTTCTTTTTCTATTGATTGATGTTATCCCTTTGCAGTTGCAGTCTTTGGAGACCAAGTTGAGGAAATCTACCGAGCACGTGTACACACTCGAAGCGCAGTGTGCTACATTGGAGATAGAACTATCCCTTTCCACCCAACGGGCTGAAGAATTTGAAGGTCTCTACAACGAGAAACTTAACGTCGTCATGGCGCTACAAGAACGCATGAAAGAGTGCGAAGACAATCACATGAGTTTCGCACTCTCTCCTCGCCAACCCGAGGACAGCTTAGGGTACCAATTGCTCTGCGACCAGCTGGAAGTCGAAAGAAAGAAATTCGAAGACAATACCGCCAACTACGAGTCGCAACTCGCCGTCCTTCAGTTGAGTCTGCAGGAGCGAGAAAATTCCCTCAAACTAACAGAAGAAAAAGTTACAGTCTTGCAGCGGGAACACAATATGCAGCTTGAGACCTTCCGCGCTCTCGAGTTGGAGAAAATCAGCTGCCAAATTCAGCTTACGACACTCCAGTTGGAGAAGGAGCAACTTCTTTTATCAAAAGATCGACTTTTAGCCACCCAAGAAGAGTTGAGTGGGAGACTGAAGGAATCAGACGAACGTCTCCTCGCTCTAGATGCAGAACATAAGAGACTTCTCGCCCTCCATGAAGACCTTGAGTTCCAAGTTCAGCAAATAACACGGGAATCTGCCCAAACTATTTGCCAGTTGAAAGAATCCCATAAATCCGAAACATCCCTCTTCCAGACTCAGCTCTCTGCTCTCAGCGAAGAAAAATCCTCTCTCCAAGAAGCCTTGCGGTCGAAAGAAACACGGGAAACTGAACTAAATGACGCGGTTCAACAGCTTGAATGCAAGTATTCCATATTAGAAAAAAAAATGGCTGCGAATGAGCTAGCTTTACGCTCCAAGATGGAAAATTTGACCGAGTGTGAGCAGAAACTCAATTCTTTATGTCTCCAGCTGGAAAACGCTCACGCCTCGCATCAAACTTTGCAGTTGGAGAGGGACGACTTCAAAAATCGGCTAGAAAGCACGTCGTTGCAGTACGAAACGCTTTTGAAGGAGAAGGAAGAGCTTTTGGCCACGGAGAAGCGACTTGACGCCGATCTTCACATTTCGAGCGAGAATTGTTGTGCTCTAGAGAAGGAAAACGCGATTTTAATTTCTACGCAACAAGATCTCCAACGCCAGGTTGATCAGTTAACCAGCGACTTCGAGGGGGAAATGGCTGATTTAACTAAAGAGCTAAATCTTCAAGCTGCCAATTTATTGGAAGAGAAAACAAAGTTAGAAGAAGCAGTATACATGAAAGAAACAGAGAGAACGCGTGTAAAGTCGGAAATGTCTGAGTTAGAATGCAAATACGGTCAACTGGAACAAATGCTGAGGGCAGAGCTGACAACGACAAAGGCCGAATTGGAACAAAAGGATCAACAACTGGCGGGGTACGAGGTTACAACCGCAACCATACGCCAAGAGTTGGAGGACATCAAACTGGATTACAACAAGATGGACTCGCACAACAAAGTTTTAGAAGACCAATTGAAGTGTGTTTTGTTGGAGAAACAGGGGCTTTTGGAAGAAAAATCCCGGATTGGCTCTGCAGTAGAACAACTGCAAAATGAATTATCGGAGTTGCGTGAAAGTAAGGAACATCTCCAATCGCAGAGCATTATTTTCGTTGCCAGGGAAGCAGAACTACAAACTCAGGTGGCAAAATTGGTACAGGAAACGGAGCAGTTGCGAAAGTCACGCGAAACTCAAACGTCAGAGCTGGGAAATGCGATCAGCAAACTGAATTCGGAGAAGGCGGAACTCGCTGACACTTTACGTTTCAGAGAAAGCGAAGCGCTTGTGCGGGACAAAGCGTTGGATGAACTCACGCAACAGCGGAACCAAGTTGAGCAAGATTTGAAGAGCGCTTTAATCGTAAAAGACGAGGAGTTGCGAAATAAAAACGAAAGTATGGTCCAGATTGAGCGAATGACGGCCAATTTACGCCAGGAATTGGAAATTCTGCGTTCTACATACGAAACCTGCGATGCACAGCGTGTTCAGTTGCAGACACAGGTGGAAAACTTGAACGAAGAGAAGAAGACTCTTTTTGGCCATAAAGAACAACTTCTCATGACAATGGAACGTTTGAACGAGGAAGTGGGAGCTATCAAGGAACAATTGAAGACGAAAATAGCAGAAAATGTGTCGGTGATTGCCACGAATGCGGAATTGGAGAAACGAGTGGTAATTCTAACCCAAGAGAATGAGCAGAAAATTCAAGAATTATCCAGACTCCAAGAATCTGAAGCGATCAATTTCCAAACGCAGATTAGACAGCTGACCAGTGAAAATTCTCTCGTCAACGAAACATTGCGTGTAAAGGAAGATCGCGAATTGCAGCTTTCGGAAGATTTGAACGCGCTTGAGTGCAAAATAACTGAAACACATAATCTATTGGCATCCAAAGATGAAGAGCTAGCCCACAAGTCAGAAATTCTATCCCAAACTGCAAATCAAAGTGCCGCTTTGCAACAAGAGCTGATAACGCTACGTTCTACATTCGCAACTGCCCAAACGAACGAAACAGATCTCCTTATTCAGCTCGAAGCCTTATCGAAAGACAAAGAAAATCTTTGTGAAGAGAAGAAGCAGATTTTGGAACTACTGGAACAGTCAAAACTCGAAACACGCACTTTACAACACAATTTGGAAGAGATTACTGCAGACTGCCAATCCTTGACTGCAACCAACGCCGAATTGCAGCTTCAAAAGACAAACTTAGTACAGAACTACGAGGAGAAAATGCTAGAAATAAAGGTCGCCTACGATTCGCAAATCTCGTCGCTTCAAGCGGAGATTTCTTCCGTAAATAACGAGAAAAACAAACTGGAAGAAATGGTTCATCTTAAGGAAACGCGTGAAGCTGAACTAGCGGATTCTGTCTCGGAGTTCGAACGTAAATTTAGCACCGTGGAAGAAAAGCTTACTGCTCAAGACCAGGAATATCAACAGAAATGCGCAATGATGGAAGAGTTAGAGGGCAAACTGGCTTCCATGCGCACAGAATCGGACGGAGTGAGATCCGCCTTCAAAAAGGCAGAATCGCAGACTGCTGGCTTGCAAAACCAACTTGAAAGTCTATTGGCGGAGAAGGAAATGCTTCGCGACACGCATGCGCAACTGAACGCAGAATTCCAAGTTGCGCAAAAAAAGTTGTGCGCTTTGCAAACATTGGGCGAGCAGAATGTGGAACTCGAAGCCCTGAAATGGGACCTGGAGAAACAGGTTGCGTCCTTAAGTCAGGAACTCGAGCATAAGACGCAAAAACTGGTACAATTGGAAGCCACAGCCAGATCGCTCGAAGCAGAAACGTTAACCTTGCGTACGGAGAGTCAGTCCGCGAAAGATGACGCCCAGACACTCATCAGCGCCCTTCATAACGAAAAAGAGACGTTGTTGGAGCAATTGGACAACTTGCGCGTCGAAGTTGAAGTTTCCCGAGAAGACTTGGCCAATATGCGCGCAGAAAATGTGGGTCTTGAGACCGAGCTTCGTCAAGCAGCGACTTCTTGGGAGGAAGCGAAAGAAAAAGTGATCGAAAAGCTACGCGAAACGGAGCAAAACGTAGACGCTTTAACCAACGCGAACAACCAGTTGCAGAAAACGTGCAATGAACAAAAAGAAGAATTGGATCATTGCCAAGCAAGGATCACGACCACCACTGCGACGGTAGAAAATCTGCAGTCGCAGCTCAAGATTCTGAACTCCGAACGCCAGGAAATGAAAATTAAAGTGACGCAACTGACGAAGAGTATCGAAGAAACGGAAGCGGCGAAACAGATGGCGAAATGTACGCTGGAAGCTTTACAGTGTGAATGCGCCACCATGAAAGCAGATCTGCGCATGCTTAGTGGGGAGAATAATAATTACAAAGAATCCATGGCCACTTATGAAGCGCAAATTCACGCTCTTGAAGAACGCAATGTGCACTTGACAGCCGAAGCACAGAAAAATGTGTCTGTCGTCAAAACATGTTTAGAAGACGTTCAGAAAGAATACAGCACACTGAAAGCGCAGTTTGAAGTCCAAGAATCGAAGCGTCAGCAGATTGAAAAGCAATTAACGGCATTGACCTGCGAGAAGGAAGAACTGCGAAGCTCGACAGAAGAGCTACGCGCGGAGCTGACAAAGGCGGTAGATGAAAAGCAAAGTTTGGCGAAGACGGTGGAGCAGCTGAAGGCCGAACGCTCGGTTTGGCAAGGCACCCAATCCACGACTGTGCAGGAGCATTTGCAAGTCATTGAAAAACTGCAAGAGCAAAATGAGCAGTTATCGAGAGATTGCATCAAAGCCAAAGCGGAAGTTGTCGAATTGTTGCAATTCAAGAAGGATGCACAGCTAAAGCGACAGCAAGACGAGGAACAAAGCGAGGATAAAAAGAAATTATTCGAGTTAATGCAAAAGGTCGAGAAATTAACCCACCAGAACCTAGATCTCCTTAATAAGTTCCAAGAAGCGGAGAAATGTGCGTCCGAAGCAATGGATCGCGCCGCCAAGGCTTTAGAGCAGCATAAGAAAGACTGGGTAAGGTGGATTTTGTATGTTAGCCCGAAAGGAAATGTGTTCATTGTCTATTGAGCTACCTTCGTGACCGTGTTTGAATGCATTAATTAATTTTTGTATTAAATAATCTTGATAATGGCAGACGGCGAAACGCGAGAAGATGTTTGAAGAGATGCTGAGGAAGCAAGATTTGCAAGAGCAGGAAAGAAGGCAGCTGGAAAACGACTTCGACATCGTAAGCGAGAAATATAGGCTTGCGAAGGAAAAATTGGCCCAACAAGACACCTTACAGGAACAATTTGCAGAGCTAGAAGAAAAATACAGACAGAGCCGTGCGGCTCAGGCACGGTTGGAAGCCGAAAACAGGACACTAAAAGTTGCTGAAAGTCATGTGCTAGCTAAAATTAATACGGAGAAGGAAAAACTGGAGGCAAAACATCAAAAACAGGTCCAAGCATTGAAAGCCTCTTCTACATCTTTCCAAGATGAGGTAATGGATTTGCTTCCTTAATTTTCTGCCGGTGCATTTTTTTTACGTTTACACTCATTACAGGCCAGCGTTGAAGATTCCATGCCATCGAGGAGACAAACCATCACTGTGTAAGTACACATGATTATTCTTTCTTTTCATAGACATTTATATGGTGCAATCACAGGAGGTCCTTACGTCCGTCTGTGAGCGAGTCTAGCGCCACTTTTGTCAAAGATGGCTTCAAGGTGCCAGCGCCTGCCAAATCTTGCACTATGACGTCACAGCTCTGCGAAGACGGCGGTTTCACCAACCGTAGAGATTCGGTTACCAGCTTGGGAAGCATTGCAGAGTCAAGCTGCTCGAAAGAAACTTTTGTTTCGGCAGCAAATGCGACATTCATAGCTCACCCAATGGAAGAGTCAAGTTCGGTGATTCGCCGTCAATCTACCAGCAGTCTTTGTAGCGTAACCAGTACGAGCAGTCAACGGAGTGTACCGCAAGGCGCTGGTAACCGCTAATTTCCTATTATATGTTTATTGTAAGAAAACCTGAAACGTTATTTTATTTAGGAAAGTATTTCTCGTGTGATGACGAGGCTGGCGAGGTTTTTAGTTCTTCCTACTTGTCGGAATTGAAGTCTGGGGTCTGTAAGGTTGAAGATCCGCTCGCACGGATGAGTGAATTGGAACGTAGGAACACGTTATGTTTGCCCCATATGCGTTCCGCGTACCCAACAGAGTTTAATGACGAAAAGCTTCGAGTAAGATTTGAGTTATGGTTTTCAAATTCTTTCTGAATACCTATATTTTTGTTTTTTAGCGTTTGGACGTTCCCGTCTTTCCCCGCCTGTCTTTAGCGCCTACCAAAGCAGGGGCATGTAACGTAGATCCTGTCAACACTATTACGGAAGGAACCGCTTCACTTTCCGTAGTCACTCCACCGACGCATAACACCAGAGGCCGTAAACGACGCTCGTTCGAATTGGAAAACGCCGACTTGACTTTTTCAACAAGGGACAGTCTCGGTGGTTCTTTTACCCAGTCTTTGTCGGATTCCATAACCTCACAGTCCAGTCAGGGCAGCGTAGATCGTAAACGCAGGAAAGAGGTCATTATGGTAAGTTTTTCTTCTCATTTCCATTTTCTTTTCAGAACTATTGCTGAAGTAATACGAAACACCATCCGGACGCATTTTGATTGGAAACGTGTTATGATGTTGAGGAAATTGTGTTAAATGAAGTTGCATCTCTCTGTAAGACTTAAGTGTCTGAGATGTGATGTTAACGTTCGTGATTGAGTATTAGAACGTATGGGAAATGATTTTATTTATTTTTTTCTAGACCTCATATCACAAACCTGGGCCGCCTACTCCAGCGAAGAGTACTTCTGCTGTTCGCGAGCGTGTCCCGCGTACTGAGGTAAGACGGGACTTCTTTTCCTATTGTATATGTGCATGTGCGTTATGCATCCTCGTTATTCAAAAGCAATATTATTTCAGGTGCTTTCGCCAAATGATACGCCGAAAGTGAGCAGCAAAGGCAAAAGCCTGAAGCCCAAGACTAGAACACCGCTCAAAAGTAGAAACTCCAGCGTTGGGGTATCCTCTGCATCGAAGAAGACACCGTCTTCTCTTGTGAAACGTGTCCAGGATAAGCTGAAGCAAAGCAAAGCTGCGAATGATGAGGTAACTGAGTAGTTTAGGGGGGGGAAATACTTTTAAAAAATTAACTTTTTGTTGTTACAGAACACGCCCCGAACCCGGTCGAAACTGAACATTTTCCGTAAGCCGTTCGGTAGCCGTTCCTATGCCTCGGATATTTAATCCAATAAAATCTGCTCGCTCTATGTCTTAATTAAATTTCTAGTTCCAATGCTTTACTAAAAAATGTCTAATGGTTTCACGGAGGTCTGTATTTTATGTAATTATTAGCATCAAGCTAACTTCTTCCCAGGCTTTCCCTGTCTTTCCCGCCAGTTTAAATATGAATTTGAATCGGTACGTGACCGCCACCTATTGGAATACATGAATATATAGACAAAACAAACGTGGTTTCGTGTACACTCTTGAACGTTCGTCGAAATCGTTGAGTGTTTTGAGGTTTGCCGAAATGGCATTTTTGAGTACAGGGAAGGTTAACCTTGGTCTGCTGAGGGAAGTTGCGCGTAAAGATTTAGTAAACGCGCTTGAAAAATGTCCTGGGCCAAAGGTACTTAAACTGATAATCTTCAGTTCCTGTACAAAATTCTTAACCCAATGCATGTCATGAACATGTTTTTCACTGATGTAGTGTTGACTGTTAATAGGCAATAATGTGGGATGAGCAACTGACAGGCCCAGTAGGCTTGGTAGCTGAGTATAGTTTCTTGAAAGATCAAGAAGTTGTTAAAATGTTCGAGATCAAACCTGGCCGCCTTCCTCAGGGCAAAACAGCTGTGAAACATGTAATTTTTATAGCCAGACCTTGTGTGAAGCTTATGGATATCATCGCTGAAAACTTGCACAGGTAGTGAAAGTCTAAGGTGGGTGTACAGGGTTAACAAGAAATCATTGGTTATGTTGTTCTAGTGACGAGAAAAGGAATAGCAATAAACGAGAAGAATATCACTTACTGTTCGTTCCGGGTCGGAGTTTATTATGCGAAAAGAGATTAAAGGTAACGTGTTATATGCTTATCCGTGATAATGTACTTAGTGCTGTTTCTGTACGTTGTATTATTGGTGTGTTCTTTTTATCATTATTGATTAAATGTAATTATTAATTAATGATTTTTGCATTTCTGTGTGACAAGTAGTTTCTAATGTCTATCTGTATTAAAGGAAAGGGGCGTTTATGGAAGCCTGACAATCATCGACGAACTTCCGTGGGACTTCTACCCGCTAGATAATGATTTGATATCTATGGAACAGCCTACGGTGTTTAAGGTAAGGGTCACTTAAGAACGTAAAACGCGAAATTTCACAAAAAGAGCGCCACTTTTGTCAGTTAAGCGCGCTACTAGTGCCAGGTTCTCTTCCGATGTTGCTTTCATGGTCGCATCCCGCGACTGCCGCACAGGGAAAGGGAGAGCGCTATAGCACCCCAACGTAACATTTTACTTCGTAGTTTTTCGCTGTTAATTACAAAACTTTTAGGATTATTGATAAAAAGCTTTAGTAGTATTATTTGGAAGCTTATTTAACAATTTATTGTAAAATTTATATTAATTATAGCTGAAGAAATAATTTTGCGTGGCGATTTTACCGTAAAAGCGGTAGTAAGACTGTAACAAATTGGTACGAATACCTCGAAACACTCCCTCTGTCCGAAGTAAAGCATACTTACCTGGCACAGAGGACACCGTGATCAAGGAGGCGGTTCCTCCAGGGCGAGGCCTGGTCATTGCACTAAGACTGGGTTGACCCCTGCGATTACCCCAAATGTGGGTAACTCGGGTGCGTAATTTTTGGTAGTGGGGTCTGCGTTCGCGCTAACCCCGACAATAGAACAATGAAAAATATGAACATTGACACGATGGATTTTCATATTCTGCGTTAGTGCTTGATAATTGCTTTATGTCCCTATCAGTTCTTCGGAGTTCGTTGTAAGTACATTAACAAGTACAACGAAGTCTACATTATATATTCAGATCTTACAATTTTTCTACCACTCACAGCAAATTTACTCTGCGATTTGCCCGCTAGGAAACGGCTTCCGCAGTTTTTCATGCTTATTTAGTTATTTTAAAACTAAATTTAGTATTAAAGGAGGTTGACATACAGTGGAACCCACTTATAACGATATCGGATATAACGATAACCCGCCTATAGCGATACAAAACTTACGGTCCCGTTTTAGTCCCATTTAACCCAATGAGAACGATATTCGGTTATACCGATATCGCTTATAACGATAATTCGCATTAACTGATATACTTTTGAAGCCCCATGTGGTATCTGGCAATGGTTAATGATTCCGGATATAACGATGCCCTTTGACATTTCGATGACACTAATCCTTAGCCCTGAAAGGGGTGTCAGTAATTCCCTGGAAAGAACGACTGTGTAACAGGTTTTCAAAACAAGACGTAACTAGCTTTCACCACCTTTCACCTTCGACCTCTCTCGTTGGCAATGTTCAGTTCAGCTTATTTTTTTTCTTTCCCCAATTTGTATTTCTTTCCCCTATGTATAGGCAAGTTCTGATATACCGATACTCCGCTTATACCGATATCGACTGTCCGGTCCCGAGCCCATCGTTATAAGCGGGTTCCACTGTACTTAAAATCTCTTGGATTTTTTCGCTTTCGGGTAAAACCACTACAATCATTACTCCATGACAAGTTTTGTTAAAGAATGTGGCCACAATATAAAGGTTACACAGTAGGATAACAGGGGTATCTTCCAATGTTATGGTTTTGCCCATGCTTTCTCTTTCCCTCGAATACTCTCAGGCAAAAGGACAGACTAGCAAAGGTTAAAGGGTACATTCGCAAACCTACCAGTGCCGTTCAAAAAACGTCACGACAGTTTACAAATGGTCAGGAGAGGAAGGAGAAAGCTTAGCGAAGAAAGATGGCTCTGTTTTGGATATTGTGTTCCCTTTGTGAACCCTTTCCCTAGTAGATTAGGAATACTGTCCTTTCCAGGGGCATGGCCAAGTCTGTGAATCCCTTCCTCCTATCTTCGTGTACCCCCACTACGTCTTCCTGAGACCAAAAAACTTGGTCCAAAACCTTACATTGAGAGATACCCCTGTTATCCTACTTTGTAACCTTTATACTGTGAATCTGGCCTTGTAGAATTGTAATTTGTTAATTAATTTTGTTAATTAATTTGTTGAATTTTGGGCCAAAGTAACGTAAAACAACGAGGATAGGACGTACTTGCATTCTTTTACGCATGATACGTATTTATTATCCTACCCTTCATGATTACTTGTAATTAAAATTGATATTTTTTGTACAAATTAGAATATGCTTTTCGAGAACACAAGATTTTCCCATCTAGCATCTAGAACATAATTCGATTTTCGCTCTTTCCATTTACCCGTCGTTTTCAGGGGACCAATTAACCGCATAAATTTAAGGATTATTATTTTATGAAACATGTAAACTTCCTGAAACTTCTTGGTTTAGTTTAATAAATAGTAGAATGACTTTTGTGTAAAAGGTGCAATTTCCCGGAATTCGTGGGGATCAAAGGGACGCGAGAAAAATGATCCAGTTTAGTCTTGTGTAAAAGTTAAATACTAGGTTTCCGGGCATGGGCGTAGCGGAGAGATGAATATATATTACACACTAAGATAACCGTGGTATAGTACGTGCATTCGCTCAACGAGAAGCTGCTTGGTGTCTTACTTTTTTGTTTGCTCATGCTTTATGACTTGAATGTGAATCCGGACTGCGTGTCTTACGTGCAGCAGTATATTGTGCTTCGTCTGTTTATTGCTAACGAAATGTCATACAAAAAGTTAGCCCAGTAGCGTTGTAAGGACACGTTGTAACGTCACATCAACTAACGAGATGTGCGTAGGATGTTAGTCAACATTTCCATACAGTAGTGGAATTCGCCTGTTTGACTCTTAACGAAATATACGCACAGTGGGTTTTAAGCTTCATCTAGAGTGGCCAGTAGTGTATCCAGGATTTCATTTCGGGGGGGGTCTTCATATGCATTTTTTTTACACTTGGTCATTTCCCTATCTTCCCCATGATAAAATACAAATTTCGGGGGGGGGGGAACCAGACCCCCTGCCCCCCCCTGGATACGCAACTGAGAGTGGCGACTTTTTCTCTTAATTTTTTTCTGATTTCGGCCTGCCCTTAAAGGCAAAGTGCGAATTTCGTTCTGTTGAAAGCCTTGCAAACAAGCAAGGCCAAACAAACAATGAAAAGTAATAACTAAAACCTTATTATAGACGCTATTTGCTTTTATACAATCATTGGAAGATGCGTAGGGCATTTGCGGGCTTGCCTCGTATTTTTTTTTATTGATCTGTCTGCTTGTTGAAAATGACGTACGGAAATGACAAGATTCTGCGAAAGCATCCAATAAATTTAAGTGGGTAACAGGTAAGATCTAGACAATATTTTGTAGAAGTTAAATTACTCTTCTATATTACTAGCTTAAGCAATAATCTTAGTTTTGTATGGATTCAACGCAAATTTCCAAAAAGGGACTTCATGTCAAGTACATGTAGTCAGCGACCTACAAACGCAAGCGCCGTCTGGTATGCTTTGACGGCCTCAGCAACAACATACTTACCTGGCACAGAGGATACCGTGATCAAGGAGGCGGTTCCTCCAGGGCGAGGCCTAGTCATTGCACTACGATTGGGTTGACCCCTGCGACTACCCCAAATGTGGGTACGTCGAGTGTGTAATTTTTGATAGTGGGGTCTGCGTTCGCGCTAACCCCGAAATTCTCAAATGAAAACAATTCCGTATTTCAAGCATTATAAGGGATGTAATATCGTCATTTCAATTCGGCAGGATGTGTTCTTAAACAAAGATCCTTCCGCATTGCATCACATAGCCAAAGGATTAGCCGCGTTGCAAATGCTGTTTGGTACGATTCCCACTATTTACGGCAAAGGACAATCGGCAAGGACCGTGCATGATTTAATGCTGCGTTTACGGCGTGAAATGCCCATCACTGCAACTAGTCAAACCGCTCCGCAGATTGATAACCTTATTCTTATTGACCGTACTATTGATCTAGTGTCTCCCGTTGCCACTCAGTTGACGTACGAAGGATTAATTGACGAAATTTTTGGGATTAATCAAAGTACTTTGTTATGCCTTTCATTATTTTACATGTAATACACGAAATATTTCAACAGATACAGTAAAATTACCAGCGGAGAAGTTTGTGACAGAAAATGATACCGGTACTGATTTAAAACAAATTGTACTGAACTCCTCTGAAGACCTTTATACAGAAATACGGTAATCTTAGTCTGGATGGCTTAATTACGCAGTTAATTCAGATTCGTCAAATAAAAAAGCATGTATTTTTCTTCTGTTTAGAGACAAAAATTTCTCTGCGGTTGGACCAGCGTTAAGTCGCAAGGCTAAAACAATATCTGCTCAGTATGAAGAACGCCACGGGGCCAAAACGGTCGGGGAATTGAAGCAATTCGTCGCCAAGTTACCTCAGATGCAAATTGCCAAACAATCGTTAGCTTTGCGTAAGTTAATGACCATGATTTCAGATCTGCCAGTTTATCCTAATTTTACTGGTAGATACGTCTATTGCTGAGCTGATCAAAGAGGTGACAATTTCGGAACCGTTCTTAGAAGCCCTACAAATCGAGCAAGATTTTCTTAATGGAATCGATACAGATAAAATCCATCCCTACGTTGAGGATTGTATAGCACGCAAGGAGCCGCTCATTAAAGTATCAAATATATATGGTAGCTAAGCGTACGTTAACTTCCTGTCATGTTGTTGTGGTTACCAGGTCCTCCGCTTGATATGCTTGCAATCCTCCACCAACAGTGGTTTCAAACCGAAAATCTTGGAACATTACAAGAGAGAAATTCTGCAAACCTACGGTTTTCAGCATTTTATCACACTGCAAAACTTAGAAAAGGCCGGATTAGTAAAACTTCAGGTATTCTAAAACGAAAAGGGTGACAGAAATGTCGTGACCCAGTTTAATAAATAACAGTCGTTACTTTTTATTCTTATTACTTATTTTACCCGTGTCATCTAAAGACCATATCTTTTTTTAGCAAAACCAACGTGGGTTTACAGTGTTACGTCGGACCTTAAAACTAATAGTAGACGACGTAAATGAAGCTAATCCAACGGATATATCGTACGTACATAGCATTTATGCACCGCTAAGCGTTCGCTTGGTTCAATCTGTGCATAAACCAGGGTGGAAATCCTTGGCAGATGTCCTGTCGCTTCTACCTGGTCCAGTTTTCCACGAAACTCAATCCATTCCGGTAGGACTTCGAAAACGCCGTAAGTTAGCTGTATTGATAACATTAGCAGTGTTTAATGAGGGATTTTTAAAACTTATTTTTGCCATTAGGTGGTTCAGGGTCAAGTATTCAGGCTGACGAGCCACAAACAACTTTAGTATTTTTCATCGGTGGTTGCACCTTTGCTGAAATTGGGGCCCTGCGTTTCTTAGCGAAACAAGAAGAAGGTAGTCCAGATTAATGATCCAGTGTTCCTGTGTATTAACGATCAATTTTCACTGTGTAGTGAACATGGACTTCATAATTGGTGCAACCAAAGTCATCCATGGCTCCAGTTTGATCCAGTCCTTGTTGGAACCTTTGAGAGTTCCGCTCTTTTGAACGCGAGTTTTTCCTTGGTATTTGTCCGCTCAGTTTTCCTTTACACCTACAGGTTGCGAAGTCCTTCGTACGTAGATTACTTTGTAACCTGGGACATTTTCCGTATGTGGGGATTTTTAGTCATAGCGTCCTCCCATTTCTTTCCGTCGAATTTTGCCATGTGGATTTTACGGACCGTTCCTTCATCTAGGCAGTGCGGCATTATTCCTAAGAAAAGAATGAAAACATTACGTAATGTGATCTGTACTTTGTGTCTGATACATACCTACTCCATCTTGATTCGATCTTGGAATGTAAAAACTTTGTACGCCACAGTTCTTACAAAAATTGTGTTTGGCTTGGTGGGTATTGAAAGTGTAGGTTGTAAGTTGGTCATGGCCTTTGAGCAACTTAAAATCGTCTGCCGGCACAATAAAGTGACGATTTTGCTTTTTCGTACAAATAGTACAACTAAAGACATTATTTTTATTTAAGAGAAACACGTTCTTCTAAGTGAGTTTTCGTACTTGCATTCAATGACGGTAAGAACCGGAGGAGCGAACACTTGATAACGCACAGCTCCGCAGTGGCAGCCGCCCATGTGGCGGATTTTGTCTGTATCACTGGCCATAACTAACATAGTCAGTTTAGTGTGTAACTTTATTTGAACGGTACGGGAGTTGGAGATAAAACTCCTCAGTGTTAACGGTTCGAAGTTTCCTTAACGCGTCCTATCTTGTAACGTGACACTGAGATAGTGAAAGTCGACTGCGGGAATACTTTTTATTCTGGGTAGAGGGTAAGCGTGACTAGTGAGGTCCTGACTCAAAAGCTTTTCACGCCAAATTCGTGAATGGCGATTAAAGGAAGTGAATTCAAGTCAACACCCTTCACTATAGAAATTTAGAAAATGTAGGGAAGGCTTTGTAAAGGTGAAAACAGGTTCTGTTTCGCCAATCCTGTTTCCCGTTACTGATTGCTTTGGTCGATTACCCAAAAACACAACAAATGTAGTCTGTAAAGTTGTAAAGCAGGTGTATACCAGATGTAAAGCAGTTACAGACTGTGAAACTATACACATAGATTATTTTATTTGTATTGTGGTCAACGCTTCCAAATCTCTTTTCTTTTATTGACTGTGATCTCAAGATTCACAGTACCGGAAAAGCTGCGAAGCTTTTGTGTTAACTGTTTATGGTATGTTGTAAATTGGAATTTTTAGTAACGTGCATTCCGAAATTTAAAAGCCCTTAAATTTTCATTTTTACCAAAGCCCTAAATTTCTTCAGTATAATTTTTACAACAACATATGTAAAGACTGTTCACTGTAAGGTAATGCTCTATAGCAAGCAAAGATAATAATAGGTTCGAAATTGAACATGACACTAAGTAATGTAGATCCTTTCCCACTTGCATTGATTTTCACATGCAAAAAACATGTCAAATTTTTACCGAGGTGACTGGAGCGCCATCATATGAGAGCGTAAAAAGCTTGAGCCCTATTTGGGGGTCACTTACTACATCACGAATGTGGTCTAGATGGAGCGGAGCGACTTTAATACACCACCAATCAACGAATGTGACAAAAATATAAAAACGCTGAAGGAAACAAATCTATGCCTGAAAAAAGCAAGGGGATAACATCTATACCTGAAAAACTGGAACGGAAGGTATGGGTTGGCCAAGTAAACCGTACCTCTTTTTTATTGACAATTTTGCAAAGTCAGGTTTTGACACCATTTTTTTTTTCTCTCACAAATTTTAAAACTAAAAAAAGAAGGAAAGTCTACTAGGGAGTACATTAAAGATTTTTTCTTATTGAAATAAATTTGGAAAACAGTTTCCGTCACGATCAGCGTTTTTTTAAGTTCATCTTTACTTTTCTTTTGGAGTTCCGAGAAGTTTTTAAAAGAAACTGGAGGACATCATTTTGTGTTTAATGCTATTTTGAGAATTTTTTATCGATTGTTGTTTGTTTATCGATTTTATCAATTGTTCCTAATCGCATATCCTGAGTTTCTTTTGCGAATTTTTTGTGTGGAGAGCAGGGTTGTGATCTCGAGACCAGGTCTCGGTCTCGAGACCGGTCTCGAGGGCCCTAAGGTCTCGGTCTCGTCTCGGTCTCGGGAAAATTTGTAAAGTCTCGGTCTCGAAAATTTTAGCCTGGTCTTGATCTCGATCTCGAAGGTCATGGTCTCGAGACCTATCTTTCATTACTTGAGACCTTAGGCGAAAAGCTCTGATTTCCCGTTTAGCCCACCCCATTTTGCCAACGTCGGGTTCGCAACTGCTATTCAAGGCGAGGTGCTAATTGCCCCCAGAAGACACCTTGGTCAAGTTTTGTGTATGCGGTAAAGCTAAAAGAAAGGGCAATACAAAAATAGCGGAGTCTTGCAAATGACCCCATCTCTGTGTTTTCCTTTGCATATACACAAAATTGCCTTTTTTAAAGCCGGCACATGCGATATTTTGCTAAATCAAGGAAGTTTTAAAATACGCCCTTTTAGAACATACGAAAAAAAGTCAGTTTAGGTTAAAGGGCAATGGACACCAAAAAACAACTTTATCTCATAAAAAAGAGCGAAAAATCTAGTTTCCGGATATAAGTGTCATTTTCTCAGGTGCGAAATAATAACGAAGATATTCATGAAAGAAGAAATCCGAAATTCAAATTTGCCCGCCAATGACGACACGCTTCTCATGGGCGGGAAAAAAGACAAAAGTTTGGAAATAAGTATCTCCAGAACGGCTGGCCAGAAAAAAATCGAAACAAATTTCTCTATTCATAAAATAATGTGTATTATAATAACCCATCAAAATCTGTGTATGCGGTTTCGGTGTCTACTGTCCATGCAATTCAAATTGGCCCGCCAGTGACGTCACACTTCTCATGGTGGGAAAAGGCCAAAACTTTGGAAATAAATATCTCCAGAACGGCCGGTGAGAAAAAAATCGAAACAAAATTCTCTATTCTTAGAATAATGTTTATTATAATAATCCATCAAAATCTCTATATGCGTTTTTGTTGTCCATTGCCCTTTAAACACTCGTACAAAATGGACAAAAAAGAGCACCGACAAGATTGAATTTGCGTATAAAGATTATCAATATTGTGATGATCTTCGTGAGAAGTGCGTTGCGACGGGCAAGTTTTGCACAAATTGGACAGATCTTCGTGAAAAGACAGGGATAACTTCCGCTTTTGTCAGGTATGTTAAAAAAAGATAGGAAGGAAATATCGGCTATATCTCGGTTAGGTAACCCGTAACCTTCAAACAAAAATACTGTAATTGAAAGTTTTATGAAAGTGGCGAATAATCTCCTACGTTTTTACATATATATCCTAAACTTGTAATCAGTGAAGATTCTGCTGACCATTTTACGTCTGTCTCGAGATCGGGTTTGGTCTCGAGACCTCGAGTCAGATCTCGAGACAGACCATTCTTGTGGTCTCGATCTCGTCTCGGTCTCGACAAATTTGGAAGGTCTCGGTCTCGTCTCGATCTCGAGAAGGTCGGTCTCGACAACAACCCTGGTGGAGAGGGAGTTAAAAAACTACACCATACAATACCGTATTCCCATTTTCAAGGAGGAGGCGGCTTAACGAGGGTGGAAGTTTGTCTGATTTTTGTGTGCCCTTCCTTTTCGCTGTGAACGATAACGCAAGCTTTTTTTTCGCCAAAGCTTTAGAAAACAATACAGAATAATAAAAAGAAACTCTGTTCGTGTATATTCACTTGTGTTTCCATATTCATAATAGTTTTACTCTCTATTGAATACTGAATGCAGTAGGCAAAGAGCTTTGCTCACACCGATATTTTTTTTAAAAAAAAAGAATACTGAATGCAACTCGTGGAGAAACCAACGTGAAATTTATGATTTGTCGTGCTTAAGTGTTTATTATTGATAGAACAAATGCGTGTGACGCCATGAATGTGACAACCATGTTAACTAGCGCAAGGGAAAAAATTCATTCCTGGCTTAAAAGCCATTGTGCATTGGCTTCATATGGTATATCGCCTTTTACTGGAGATATATTTTTTTATTATTCTTTGAATCACGGCGTGAGTTTTAGCTCGTTGGCTGTAACAAGTTTAAGTATGTAGGTTTAATCATGGACGTAGCTACGTTGACGCAAAGTACGCAACTGCGTACTATTTCTTCTTCGGAAGGGCCCCGAAAAGCCTACCGTTAAGAAAAGTATCCGTCTAATGTAGCTTTCAATGGGTGAAATAAAAATCAAACTGGGAATTCAATACGGATTCGCTATATGAATGAGGTTTTCTTTCGGTGGCGGAAAGGGTTGTTGGGGGATCTTCTGGCTGTTGTAAAATACCTTTTCGGCAAATGCGTTCTCACTAATATTTTAACCATTTAACAAACCCAGCCTAAGAACAACTGGTTAGGAAAATTTGCAGCGTCTTCCC
>JAHZNP010001289.1:0-22145 GCA_020615345.1 Triops cancriformis
TTCCCCATGTAATTTTTCCGTAAGGCGACTGTGTATACCGTGGCCTTAAGGCTGAAAAAATAAGCGTACCCAGGGTGGTAGGGTGTTTTAACCCCACTACCACCCAATTTTTTCCGTAGCGACGAAATGTCGAAAAAAAATCAAATTAACCCCTAACCTTCCAGGACTTCTCCGAACCGAAATCCTAGGTACGGCGCTATTTTTGAGTACTTTTTAAATTTATCAAAGATAGAATTACCTTTAAATATTACATTAAGGCCGGAGCAATGGAGCAAGGGAAATTTCGCTGCTCCGGCTCCGCTCCTGCTCCGGGCAAAAAACCCTTGCTCCACTGCTCCGAGCTCCAGCTCCGCTCCAAAACTCTACTCGTAACTGTGTCCGTAACACGGTTTCTCGCTGGGTTTCATGAAGTGCTGAACTTCCATGACTTGCCCCTGGGCTTGGGCTTGAGTTTCGGACCGCTCTGCCGCTCGGCTTCAGCTTGGGCTTGAGTCTGAGCTTGCGTTACGCCATTCAAGGTCTGGCTTTGAGTTTGAGCTAGAGCTCCGGACTCACGTTTGCCAATTCTGTCAGGGGGGCCAACTTTTTGCCAGGGGGGGCGGCGCCCCCCCTTAGCGACGGGCCTGGTATATCTTTTTAAAGAAGTCTTCATACTTTCGACATTGCAATGAATCACACACTGAAATTCAATGTGTTATGAATTAGGCCGACTTTCTACTGCAATTATGGGATAAGAAGGTTGGCTTAAGCACTGTGTGAATTGGTTGTCCTTGCCAGAGCTGTAGCGAGCGCGCTCGAAATTTTCGCGAGCGATGAGCGCGATTGCTCGTTTCATTATTTTGCGAGCGCGAGCGCAGACAAACGAGCGCGCGCTCGCGATAATTGTTCCACCATGCCGCTAATACGCGTACTACAGACATTTATAAATCCTGCAGGCATCACTTTCGACTTTGCAATTATTTTCTTGTATGAATTTTATTATTGGCTTACCAGAAAAGCCAACAAGGCTTAAAATTATTCTGGTCATCGTTAATTTTGTTCCTGAAATGAAGTGCGGTCATTTTCTAAAATCAAGTTTGGGCCCGTTTTATGTTAAAAAAATCAACAACGTTGTATTCTGGTTTGGATGATTCGTTCGTCCATAAGAGTGCACTCAGTGATAACCTGAATAAAGCAATTGAATGAACCGAAGCTGAGTTTTTAATAATCAGTGAAACTGTAATTAGTTCCTTTAAAATGCAGATGAACTTGTTTACTATTCTTGTTGATCAACGACCTAGGCCAAAGCTTTCTGCTAGCTAATTAGTCTTTAAAAAATCTCGAGTTCAACTTCTTTACTCATTTCTTCAAAGGAAAGCGGAAAACACATGCATCGAAGTTCGCTGAAAGCAGGACAGAATGGCGGGAACGACTAGATTAACTACCGTACGCTGTAACAACCAAGTAAGACCTGAAACGTATGAAAAATGGAAGTAGCACAAATTGATAAAACAATACTGTTTTCTTTTTATCTTTTAACTTACCATTTCCCTATTTTTTATTTATTATAAATGTTTTATTTAGTTATTTATTTATATAGTTTTACATAGGTGAATTAAAAAAAAATACGCGAGCGCGAGCGTGAGCGAGCGCGCTCTTTTTTGAAAATCGCGAGCGGAGAGGGAGCGTGCTCGCCTATTAATAGCGCGTTCCATTGGCTACACTGAGTGGTGCAGGTGTAGCTACACTAGAACTGGAATGACGTCATTATGTGTAAGACGACTACACTACACTGACACCCTACACCGAGAAAAAAAAAGTCAGTGTGAGAAAACTTGCACTGTTTTGCACTTTCTAGTGTACACTGGCCCAATGGGACGCATCAGCACGGCTGCACTGGTGCCTGACAACCCAATGGGACACGCAAACCTACACTGGTGTAAGAAAACCTACACTCAGTGTACCCAATGGAACGCGCTATAAGAGACGAGTGCGCGGGCGAGCGCGCTCGTTTCAAAACGAGCGATATGCAGCTCTGGTCCTTGCACAACAAACAGTCAACATGTGAGCATTGCAAAACATGAATGGGCCTTGCAGAGACAACCTTTATATTAAAGGGGAAACTTTACTAATAAACTTTCCTATAGTTTTTGTGACCGTCACACTATTTCCATTGGAAATAATATGCAAAATGCTTGACAGAGATCAAGTCAAATCCGCTAAAAGAGCTTGAGATTGGTTTAAGTATTTTTTCCCTGGACAGGATTTTGATTGGACTTGCATCTCTAGCGGTATGAAGGCCTGCTTTTGGATTTTGATGTGTCTTAATCAAATGGAATGGTCTTTGATTTTTTTCGAGCTCATTTTTGGGGTCTTAGGCACAAGTCTGCTTTGTACCAATCCTCCATTCACAAGTGTTGACATGAAAATAGTCTTGCTGTGAAAGGTTTTGCGACACTACAGCGTATACTCCGTGTGCTACAGTCAGAGCACATAGAAAATACGTCTACCCGAGAGCGAAGTTTAAGCAGAAGCTACTTGTGTAGCCTGTAATAGCGTGTTGCTATATTCCGTTTAAAAAATCTCTTTTGAAACAAAAACGAAGAAGAAAAAGAGAGAACAGACGAGAAAGAAAAATGTGAACGCTCGGTACGCATAATTCCTTCTAGTTTACCGGAGATAAGTGTGATTACTGTTACCAGGTAAGCAGAAATTTCGTAGAGCGTTTGTTGTGCTTGCCAATGCATGCCTCCAAATAATTTCAAACTAATTTATTAGCTGTTTATGGGAATGCAGCTTAAGCTAGATTTGTGTGCCCGTTTAGTTAACCTGAATTTCTTAATATCCTTTATGACTTGAAAGTAAAATACGGATTTTGCACGAAAGCTTTCCTCATCGCATGATTTTTCTTGCAAAGCATGTACTAGACGTTTCTTGGCAATGAGCAAAGCTCACGCCGTAAGATAATACAAACAAGAATGTAAAATACGGAAGTTAAACATGCAATACAAATAGACCGTAATTTTACTATGTTCTTCTTTGAATGAATTGATGGAGGTAAATGGGACAGGCCAGACATGTGCTTTTTGCTATCCCGAATGTACCCTGTCGTATTCTCCCTCTTTCTTGTTTTCGAGATTCCCATATGGGCTTTTACCATTCATGGGTGCAAAGGCTCAGAAGGGGAAAAGTGTACAGCTAGGGCTTCTATTGTTGGGAGAGCCCCCCCAAAACCCAATAACACAATCGACCCCCAGTTTTCGGCATTGCCTATTTGCTGGGTCTTCGTCACCCTGGCCTTTAAGAAAAAGCCTGTACACTTACCGCCCCTTTGGTTTGTTGAGCAGTTCGCTTCCTGACGCAGGCTTACTCTGATCACTTTTGTATTACTCGCTCCAAGTGCAAAATACAGCAAAAATGAATCCTAAACTAAAATTATATTTATTATCGGATTGCTAAATCCTAAGATTCTTCGAAATCATCAGTGCCGCGTATTCTAGTCGCAATGTGGATCGTATTTGCTGTTTTAATCCTCATGAAATTTATAGTTGTGGCGCCAGGTATGTGAAAATCGCGTTTTTGTTTTCATTATTACGGAGTGGTCCTGGCAGCAGAGTTGAAGTGTTGTTAGGCGAAGGCTGAGCGCATGCTTTCTCAGCGGGGGGTATTCTTAAAGTCGTCGTTGTATCTTTTCCAGCGCAGCCTCCGTACGCGGCAGATTATTCGGCCGAAAAGAGTAACCTACTTATTCTTGTGATTTCTTTCCGTACAGACGCGAATCTTGGCCCGTCGAGTGTATGGATTTGCGTGGGTTCTGGTGACCAGAATCAAAGCGTTATTTCGTGTCCGGTGGAACAAACTATAGTTTTCCACGATCTTGCGGTATTTCTTAGTCTGAACGACAGTGCTCCGTGCCACGCCAGTCAGCCATTGAAAGATCGTTGGGACAAATCTAAAGCAGAACTACGCAGGACCTTATTACAATCATTACAAAAGAGGTAAAAATAAGAAAGAAAAAAAAAACATCTTGCGCAGTGTAAAGTTGAACAACGTATTAGTTTACCACAGCACGTCCGTGTATCGTATGTGCATACGGGTGTTCTTTAGACTTCTAACGTCCCAAAAGCATAGTATCACGTCCTCGCAGCTGCTGAGGAGCTGACTTTTGTTTTGTAGGGGACATGTCCCTTTCGACCAGTTTGGTCAAGTACACTACGAGTACCCCCTCCCTTGCACGTGCAAGGTTTGGGAGTCTTGGCAGGGGGTTGTTATCACCCATCTGCGTCAAAAAAAAAGAACAGAGAAAAGTCGTACATGTCTCGTTTTGTTTAATTGCGTAGGTGTAACGGGGAGAGCCGATGCGAGGTCGTTTCAGCTCCTTTGAGAAACGTTGCGGATTTTCGGAAGCGAATTTGGCTGCTCCAGCTCACATATGCTTGTATTCCAGGTACAAGACACCGCACGTTTTATTACTTTCGGGATTACCCATGGGAAATGTAATGTTGCAATTGATACCAACCAATATTGAACGAAACAATCCAAGGCGAAGGGCAGCATAAGTCACGTGCTCCGGATCAATACCTGCCGGTGTCAATAAAAACGAACGTGGGGAAAACGTTCAATGGGGTTCTCGAAGGACATGTGAGAAGAGGCTTTACATCCCATATCGCGTAAATTAATATTACCCCAAAGCGGTTTGGGGGTGGAGGATAGGATGAAGTAGGAAAAAGGGATCGAGTTTAACACATGGCGTTTAAGCTAATGTTCTCAGTCAGATTCTCCCCAGCGTCATTTATTTGATCCGCCTCACGTCATTAAGAGGCAGCATGTGCCGAAAAATCCAGCTGTCATGCTGCGCTTCTTTCTGTTTTGTTCAGATAGTCCGTCACGTGTCTGAAAGAAAAGTAAGAGAGGCAGAGCTTCTGACGTGGTATGTTTCGTAGCTTCAGATTAAGCAAGCTAAGATTTTCTGTCACACTTCCAGGATCTCAACTAAGGCGATTTCCTTGTGGCTCCACGATAGTTCTCAATTCGGACCCTCCGTCTTCACCCGAACAGACAAATCAGCCAGTCGGGAGCGGTTACTTGGCCTCGTACGGTTATCCTCACTTTTATCGCGGAGATAACCTAACGTGCGAGTGGCATCTTGCTGCTCAGTCAGACCGCATTATTCAGTTGACAGTGTTGGATTTGTCTATTAGAAGTGAGTTGAAGATCTTCAAAGCTTGTCATTTATTATTGCTTTATTATTAAGTTAATGTTATTATTATTTAAAAAAAAACTCGCTTGTGGACGGCTACTTTTGTTGAAACATCCATTTTTTTATTTATTTTTTAGTGTTGTTGACTTGGCACATCTGTGTACAAAGAAGGCCAGTGCCATTCTCATTTTTTTTAGTTTTTTTCTACTTACACATTTATTTTGTTTCTTATGGATGTCGTAAAATAGGTCGGCTGCGAGCAGAACAAAGGTGCCAGGACGTGGTTCAAATTCGCGAAGGATTGGCGCTAGTGTGGGAGGGTTGTGGCGACGTAGATACGCCTCAGATATTCACTTCCAAAGGCTCTAACTTGCAGATACTTTTCCGCGCCGAATCCGTAAACTTGTATCCGAAACGCGGACTCTTGGCGCATTACACAGGTAACCGTCACGTGTATAGTATTCTATCACTTTGTGTAACTGTTTATGAATATTTTGGTACTTTCGACCTTTGAAGCTGTCGGGTGTCCGCTCCCTCCTACTCCGCACAAAGGTTATTTGGTTTGGCGTAACACTAGTCACGCCTACTTCCTGTGCTGTCTTGGTCACGTCTTTCTTGATACCGGACTTCGGCACCGGCAATTAGCCTGTCTCAACGGACACCGTTGGAACGACGTGGTACCGAACTGCGTCGGTAAGCTTCGCTTTCGTATTGAAGTTATGGCTATTCCTTCACTAATAATTCTTCATTGTGACATAGACGCAAGAGAGAGTTATAAGGACCTGGCACGTGGATTACTAAGCGGGAGCTATAAAGACCCAACCATGGCTGTGTCGCAGGAAACGGCAGATACCATGACGGAAGTGACGGGTTCAAAGAGAGACAGCAACGCAGACTACGATTGGACGTTCGGTACTGAAACATGAAATCGATAGAGATACGTCAAATAATATATTTTTTCTAGATTTCTATGTACCAGTGGGACTCATGGTCGGTTTACTCATAGCCAACGTGGTCGTTGTACTCATTGTCCTTCACTACCGGCGTCAACCGTAAGGCAGAAATAGAGTATTGATTTTCTTGATTATTACTTTCTTGGCTTCCCATAAGTAGAAGTGGTAGCGGGGTAGACGTGGAAGAACGGGTGCCGCTACGATCATTGAAAGAAAATGAATACAGTAACGCGGCGTCCGGATCGGCCGCAGCAACGAATAGTCCCAGAAAGGGCGGAACACCTGTTTAACTCATTCTTAACAAGTGTATTCTCAAAAATGCTTCCTAGACTTGAATGTTTGGCCTTAATGTCCATCCCTGTTTTTTTTTTACATGTTAGCTTCTATCCCGAAGTGGATGTAACAAAGTTTGGAACGCAATGTGCAAAATTTTCAGATGGAAACGGCTTGCCTAAGGTGGCCTTTTGCTAGTTCCGTTATAAGATGACAAATTATGTAACAAAATCAGAGAAGAAATTACAGCTAAGCGACTCAAAAGTCCATGTCCGAACTAATCTATCGTTTTTATTTGGGCACTTTTACTCTTGGAAAATATTCTTGACAAATTCTTAATTTGTTCTATATTGAAAGGTTTTCTTAGAGAAATGAAATAAAAGCCGTTGACAGCCTGGAAGCCATTGACTTTCGAAAAACGTCTTAGTATCTGGGATAAAACCCTTGTGTAATGAAAGCTCGCTCTGAGATTTAAAGTAATTCACACCGGTAGCGTAAATCGGTGGACAGTCGTGTAGGTATTCGAATTTGTATAGGCCATAACAAAAGTAATCTGTAATGAATCGGGGTTTGAGTTCTGCAGACACAAACAGACCATCCAAGACGTTTCGCGTAAAGTTTTCATGGGTATATTTTCCACTTTCATACACGAAATCGTTTTAACCCCACGTGCTATGTACAGAAGCAATAAATAATATCCACAAGGTCTCTGGATGCGTGAGGGACGTACTTAAGTAGAAACTGATCTTAGCCCTACGCGTGCAAAACATTTCGTTTTTTTATGAAGTGTATCAATTTTTCACGGTAACTCGGAGGGTAAGTTGTCAGTTGCTATGGAGGCTGCATGAGCTTTGAGTAACCGCCTGGATGCCGTACGCGGTCGCCGAGAATGGTTAGCTTTTCTCAACAGAAATAAAGCAACACCTGCGGCCAAAAATTCCAACGCTCCGACAGAAGCAAAACCAGAAACCCAACAAATTTTGTTCTCGTCAAACCACCCTTTCAATTTTTCACCACAGCCGGCCTAAAAAGTTAACAATGAGCAAAACCTCACGAAACACGAAAATCTCGACGTCCGTACCTGCTTCAGCCGCATTGGACCAACCTCTGTGGTAGTATATTCCATTCCTGCCATTTCTTCAAATTCCACCGCAAGCGGGTCGTCGTAACAGGAGTCGTCGATAGGCAAAGTGGAATAGGCAAATTCTTGGGGTCCATCGAAACCACAACATTGTAACTACCGTGTCAAATGAACCATAAAAGAGCGCCAGATTAAATAAATATAGCTGTGTCAAAATTGCGACCCAGCGACCCACTTGGGAGACCATGACTAATTAAAGACAAGGAACAAAAACGTGAGACACTTACATGTACTTGGACCAAGTTCCTGGTCCCTTGATTCACTTCGGTCCAACCGGATTCTAAGATATCGTCCACCTTTGCGTACCAGGTAAAAACTTGTAAGTTACTGTAGCAAAAAGGATTTGACATCTCACCTGGATTTGTATCACGTTCAGGGCAATTATCCCGCCAATTTCGGCTAACATGGCGAGAATGGCAACAGCTACGAACTGTGGGAAAACGGGAGAGGTATAATTATAACGCCGGATGGGATAATGCATGTTGAAAAATGTGGGAGAGTATCGAAAAAAGGGGGAAAAGCTTTCTTATTTGAGTATGACGCTTTTTAGCTATGCTTTGCTACACATCCTTCCAACACTGCTGCATGTCGGGCATGGCTAGTGATGAGGAACCAAATAAGAGCGGAACTTGGAAGATAAAAACTCGACAACCAGAATATTTCCCCCTTTTTTACTTTTGAAAAATATCAGACAACTTTACCATTCGGATAAGGCAGATGCTTTCACTAGCAGAACCCACCCATCCAATAAGTCCAGTGAAGAAAAGCACGAACCCCAAACCGATTACGACGTACGAGAAGATCTGTTTTACAACAGCTATGAGAACATGAGAGAAAGTGGAATTTACACTCACCAATGTGCCAGACATAAACTTGTTCACGCTAATTGACGTTGCCATGATCCAGGCCATATATCCGATGATTATGCACCCGAAAATCTATCGGAGAAAAGTGATCCATTATGTCCTACATACCATAAACGAAAACTTCCCGGTCCTTTTCTCGCTTCGAAGTGGATGGAAAGGACTTGCTGACTACTACAAGGCAATGTTCACAAAAAGAGTACGCTATAAATATCAAACACAAGCGGGAAAGGGTCCGGTTGGCCTACTTGGTCTAGGCACAGGTTCTTTTAGTTAGTTTTCTTTCTTGAGACCCAACCAACATCATATAAAATTTTGGTTGAGATTCAGTGCTCGACCTTCAAAATTTACTACTCTGATGGGCGTAACTAGAGTGCTTCCTATTCAATCTCGGCATCCTTGACTACTCATCTGTTTTGGGCGCTTACTTCCTTGCAGTTTCCATAATGTAGACTAAATTACAAACTTACGAAAAGGATGACGGACACAACTGTTAAGACATGCTTCATCCAGCCAAGTTTTTCCTTCTTGAACACCATGTTCGGTTTCGCGTAGCTTTCCACTAGATCACCCACAGATTGACTACTTTTGCAGTGATAATACACACAACCTTGTGCAGCTTCAGGTAAAAAACGCTTTGGAATGTAAAATCACTTCTGACGGACTATAGCTCTCACACACAACTAAGCAACTTTCAACAGCGAGATGCCCATTCATTCATCGTATCCGTCCAGTCTTTTGAAAACGGTTGCCCCAGGCTGTGAAAATGGGGAGGTTCTTCCAAGTTGCGTAAAGGAAGGGAAGCTGCGTAGCCTACTGACCGACAACCGCGAAGACACCACCTGTCATAGTTTGTTCCTAGGGTTTGGACTAACAGATTTTCAACTTGGGAGGAAAAAAAAAAGGTTTAACACGAAACCACATGGTACAACACAACTGTTATAGTACAGACCTGCCTTACGAATACCATAGACCAGGTTTGCAATGTATATCCCCAAAAGCTTACCGTTATCAGAAGTAGCAATTACGTAACCTATTTTAGTCGATTTATGAACATGTAAATTTTGATTGTTTTCAAGTCCCAGATTAGTTACACTGCTTTTATGGTAAGCAAACCACACTGGACTATCGACTCATGATGCGTTACCCGCCAAAGCCAAATTACGATTAAATAATTCGCAACGTGCGAAACTTCCAAAGGGAAAGTGTTTACTGCAGCAACTTGCTGGACATGGAAGAGAATTTGCATTTCGTTCCTTGGACTAGACTAACAACAGTCGCAACCGAAAGGACTCAAATTTTAATGGGTTTGGTGCAAAAGACCTGTATCGCAAGTCTTAGAGCGCAAATCATCTTACTGTTTCCGAAACGTGTCTCGGTGTATGATAGACTATTACTTTAAGACACAGTACCCATCTCTTTCTATTGAATCGTAAGGAAAATGTTCACTGACGTCTGTATGAAGACATAAAAAAGGCTGTTAAGTAAGACTTGATAACGTCAAAAACATGTGCTGATACTGCCCAAAAATTAGAACTTTGTTAATTTTCAATAATTCCCACATTTTCACTGAAAGATAAAAATTCTTTTTTCTTAACAAATCTCATATTACACCCATTTTACATAAATAGTTTTTATTGCAAAACCTTTTCAACCCGCTGAACTGAACGCAACTTTTGATGAAGTTTCGAGAATTTTAACTCATATAATTGTGTTGCAGCAAATCTAAATGAAATGACCAAACGCCTTTTTCAATTGTTACAACAGTGTTGGAAAGTTTATTTTCGTGGGAATAAAATGAATGCTTGCCAGATTACGAAGATCTAACTGAATTTCTTAAGGCTGATTTCCTTTCGTTAATCGTGAAGGAATCAAGATATTTTTTTTTACCAAGCAGAGAATGTCTCCGATTTTGTCGAAGTCGGCTATGGAAACTCGATTATGCCGTCTGCAAGACACAATTTCTTTTCGCTTGTGTTACACATTCACAATTCACAATTTAGTTCACTATTCAAGACTTTCATGGACAATACGAGCTTCTCGCATTTTGGTCTACGGATATAAGGGAAGTGCGATTCCACCAGCCAGGAATGGAATATATTGTATAACTTATTGCGCCAATAATTCTCAACGCTTTTTAATTAAAACAAACTAATTGATTCGCAAGTTCAAGGAAGTTGCTCATTTTTTTTCGCAATTTTTTTTTAGGTCGAATTTCTTTAAGTCGCAGTGGCTATCTAAACTGTTCTTGAGTATTCGAAGGCTTATCTACTATCCAAACTTTCAACCATTGCCAGGCCCCGACCGGGTAATAAAATCGTTCTACTGTCGTCATCGAATTTCTTCAACTTATAATTTGCTCAGGGAAACACACCTTAGGTTCAAGTCCTTTCATTGCCCAGTCGTCCAGAGAATGGTCAATGTGACCTTAATGATTTAGCAAGTATATTTTCCCGAACAGCGCTAGGAAGCTATCAGATTCTCTACTGTATCCCCTCACCTTAGATCCACTAATATTCGCGCACACGAAAGGACGCTTTCACCTATCCCTGGTACAGCCGTACTCGCTAGCCTCGTTAAGGTCCTTAGTGGTTCCTACTCGTTTTTGACTTCCCAATACGACGCACAAGCCACTAAATAACGCGACTCCCTATTTCTCACAATTCCGTTGCTTGTATTGATACGGAAAGAAACGATAATTTACACAATCTGTCCTCGCACATGTTACCCGACTTTGGTTGGCCTGTAATATAATTATCACCACTCAAAAGAAATTACCCAGGAACGCAAACGGTTCTTTGCCGCGACCAGTAAACCTCAGAACCTTGGGAAAATCTTACAACACAAATTTGTAGAACTGAGAAGAAAAATCTTTTCCTTAAAAACATTGTTTATTACTCAATAATTCGTAACTATGTTTCTCTTCATCGCACAACTAACGAACACACGCTATATCGTTAACCCCTGTCAAAATAATTTGTCATTCACACACAAAACAAAGTATTAAAACGGAGGCGCTGACCCACGCTAAAAGGAAGGATATCACAGCCAATTCTTCACACCTTCCTCTTTTTTGGTGCTACAAATGTTCATTATTACAAACGCCCCCTTTTAACCCTCTGTTTCTTGTCCAACACCCAACAAGGTTAACTTTTGGCCATACAGTGTTCAAGCGAGAAACTAAGGTCACTTTATAGGTTTATCTCACATCCATTCACTATCGCCTTCTTTCAATTGTAATTACAGTTTTGGACAGTCCCCCACCATTTCTTCCTTAGTTTGTCACCCGTTCTTTGTCTTTAACAACCACTATCCTAATAAAATGGTACAAAAAGGACGCAAAGAAGAAAAAACGAGTATGAGACAGGGAAAGCGAACAAAAACAAGAAAAGGCGGGATCCCCCATGGTGACTATTTACAAAATGCATGGGAGTCAAAAAGAGGATTTTGAATTTGAGAAACCGAATGTCCACAGAAAATTGTATACAGCCACGACTCCATGTTCTTTACTTCGTAGGATCGTGACGTCGATAAAAGAGCAGATAGGGCATGCGAGGCGGGTTATATTTATGTAGGTTAGCATCAAACAAAGGCTTGACCGAGGAATCATCATAGCGAAGCCACGCTGCCAAACCTTGGTGGTGCACGTCCGTCACATAGTGTCCTTTCGTAGCTTCTTTGCCGTCATGATACACAACTGCAAACAACTTGTACTGCCGGTGTCGATCTTTCACTTTGGCTCTCACACTTGGTGACAAGAAATCTACAACAACGAAAGCTCTATTAGAAGTGCAACAAGACGAACATCACGTAAGAAGTTAAAATACAGAAAAATTGTGGCTATTATTCCTTTGGCAAGTGCCACGAAAATAGACAAATGCCATACACATGAATAGCGAGTGTACTGTACCCACCGTATGCACACCGAGGTAGTAAGTAATGACGCCCACCTCAGACGGCTTAATTGATGGGGTTCGAGAAATTGAAAACAGCAGAACTGGATCCCTACCTTTGCTTAACTCCAAATCCACAGAGAAGTCAATCCGTTTAATAAGCTTCTGAATGCCAGCTCCACCTTGGGCCTGGGCCGTCTGATCATATATGAAGCACTTTAAGTGCAACAGCAATACAGGCGGCAACTCTTCCAACGTTGTCTGGCGAGTGGCCTCTACTTCTGTACCAGTTCGGGAACACGTGAACCCTTGCAAGGCTTCCCGTGCCACCAGAGCTTCCAACGCTTGCTGAACTGATGTCACACGTTCATTCTATAAAAACACACACACAAATAATTATAAATGCTGTTTTCGTACTTACAAAATTAAACCAGAACAAAACACTAAATACTATTCAAATGGACTATACCAAATTTAAGTTCAAAGCACAGAAAGGTTCAAAGATTTTTTTAGGTAATATTTACGACAAGTTTAACTTTAGTAAATTATTAGCGAATAGAATGAACAGCTCTAGAAAGAAACTAATATTCGCGTAAAAAATACACAAAATATAAAAAAATCAACTGAGGATTAATGAAGAGATTGTGTGTTGCAAGTTCTAAGAATCCAAGCTACTATCAGCTCAGGCTCCACTCTCCGCAACAAGGACCTCATTAAGAAGCGGAGCTTAGAACAAGCCCCGCTCCTCCAAGGCAATTATTCTCCCACCTGTGTAACGCGATGAGAATCAAATGACGATTTTCGCCGCTGACTGACATGTGGTTTAACATGAAGAAAGAAAATGTGACTCGTAGCTTTGAATTACCTGGATATCCAACTGCAATGAGAAGAATGGTTGTAATGTAGCAGTCGGCGTTCCGCCAGAATGTGTCACCGCGGAGCGCATTTGTCCCAGAAATAAATCCGAAATTGGAGTTCGGTTGAACGTCGCCGATCGCGTCACCATTCCTTTATTTTTTGGACCAATTAGCTTCCACTCATCGGAATCTTGCGAAGGCGAAGACTGAGAGGCCGTGGTAACACCACTAACAACCCCAGCCGTACCAATCTGGACCTCTTTCTGGACTAATTTCATGGCTTCAGCCATTTCGTCATGCAAACCATTTAGTAAACACGACAGAAACTCTTCCGCATCTTCCTGCCGCCCTTCAACTTTGAAAGTTTCCGAACGGATGCAGCTCAGCATACGGTGGACGGCTCCGGGCTCCAAATGCGGACCACACGGTACCTCCTCCTTTTTGTTAACATTGCCAGCTCGCTCCTTTTTTGATGCTTTCCCACTCATAGCCAACGAGGGTATGAGTACATCAAACTGCCCCACAAAATCAACCCTAGAAAATCAAAAGCAACAATAATAAATTTTAATGAAGCCCCCAAAACACGGAACAATTCAGTTATAAAAGAATTTCTCAGCAGCGGACAAGAACCAGGTTTACTGCTTAGTCCTCAAGCCAGAAGACGTTTTCTGAAAGAACCGTCGTAGGTAGACTAGTCTGAATTGAGTTGTAGAGGAACGTTAATCCCTCCATCTTGCGCATTACACTCAAAAAGCTAGCCACGGAGACCTTCCAACCTCAGAACTGCCCATCGCCTCGAGGTAAAATACCCGTCTTGGACTTAGGGACAAAACCAAGGGGCGAGCCAAAATGCGTTTCTATTTCTCCGCGCCCCCTACAATCCGAGGGCCGTCCTGCTAGGACGTTCAGCGTCAAGGAGACAAAGCGCCTCCTTGACAACTGGGCTCTTCTCTCAGACCTTCCCGGGAACTCGCAATTTCCGAGAGGAAAAGCAAAGCAAATTCCCAAATGCAAGCTTACCCACGACAGGCTCCCAGAAAGATTCCTAATCTTTGGACAACTAGCAGCTATTCCATGGTTCCAAATCATCTTCGCAGCTCATCCTTGAACTCACAAAATTTTGGAAAAAAGAAAGAAAAAAGAACTTACATGCTATCAATTATAGGAGTGGAAGATTGCGTTGTCCGCAGCGCCAGGGTCGGACTTAATGAGCGCATGAGGTTGACGAAGGCGGGGCAGGCCAACAAGGCTTGCAGCGTGGCGTTGATGTAACACCAGTTGCTTTTGTTGGTCAAACCTCGGGGTAGCAGCGAAATGTAAGTGTGGTTCAAAACGTCTTCTGCCAAATGCACTCCCAACTGCCTCGCAAAAGCTTCATCTTCTCCTGAACCTGCAGGCTTGACTGCTTCCGGGGTCACGGATGGGTCGGTATGCGCGATGAAAGGTTCTACACGCGCTAAGGGTTTCTCCGCTGCAGCTGACGGCATTGAAGTCCCATTAGAGGGTGTAGCAGCAGCCGCAGCACCGGATTTAAACAAACTAGCCCAAGATCGTCCACTTGAGGGTGGAAGTGGTGTGGTCTGGGTTGCGTCTTCCTCCGGTACCGACTTCAGGGCGGCTTCCGCCCTAAGCGGTATTACGTCCGGTCGTTTCCCTGTTACCAGATCATTTACGGTTTGAGGCTCGGGTTCAACTTCGGTTCGCTCTTTGACTAAATCTTCCAGGACTGGGAGTTCGGTAGCTGCAGTGGGCGGGAGGATGTACTTGGACGGACTGTGGTCGTCATCAGTGACGCTGTTGACTTGCTCCAAGTTCTCTTTTACCACTGTTTGTTGAAAGGAAACTTCGATTCGCTGATCAGGACTGACGTAGAGGGGAACAGGTACTGGGGCGGTACCAGGCGCGGTGGCGCACACTGGCGAAGCTACTGCTGCCATGTGATTAAAAGGTTGAATGGGTTCAGAATATCCGCCGACCGCATGCGGATGCGCATGGGGAGGCGGGTAAACTGGTGCCATGTAGAAGTAAGGCTGTTGGACCATAAAGGGTGTGCCAGTGGCGGTTTGCGCAGTGTGCTGGTAGTAATGCTGGCCAGTGACGTAAGACGCAGTACCAGGCGTCCCCTGAAAGGACAAACTAGCAGCGGCGCCACCATAAACGCTGCTGACGGGAATATTGTAGCCAGCAGGTAAGGAAACGACAGTAGCAGCTGAACCAGGGTACGCCAGGTGATCTTCCCGCCGAGTACCGGGAGGTGGACCACGTTTCGACGGAGAACCGGGCGGATTGGTGCGTTTAGGACCGGCAGAAGCTTTGTCATTCTTGTCCGATGGACAATGGCGTGGTGGCGCGGCCGATGCGGCGTAAGGGAGGTGGTGTAGCCCATGATGTACATTCACGTTGGCTGTCATGTTATTGACGTAAACGCTGGGCGTCAGCGGACTTAAAAGAGGAGGACCTCCGCAGTGAAAAGGTTGGTGGATGTAGTAGACGGGGCCCGGATGGGCTGTCGAGGTGGGTGGTAAGGATGGAGCATAGTGGACAGTGGGAGTTGCAGAAGTGGTATGGAAGGTTGTAACTGGCGTTGAAATTGGAACAGGCGTAGGAGCCAGAGAGGCGAAGTTAATGCCAGTGTCGCTGCGGCTTACCGTATCTACAAAAGGTTTTTCTCGTTTAAACGATGCGATATGCGGAAGGTACAAAATTATTTCAGAAGAATGTTGGTCTTCATGAATGGCTTCAGACAACGTTCTCGACAAAGTATTTCCGAATAGGTGTCAGAAAAGAATTGTTAAAACTTTCATCAGATACCATTAATCACTTGAGGATAATTTACCCTAATTTTAACGATGTAAAGCATAGTTAAGAATATAGCAAAGTATGCAAATTCGACACGAACTTGCTCTAACACGTGGATGTCTGTAATGGTAAAATCTGAAACTCAATTATAGAAGTCGGATGTTTTTACTTCGTATGCTACACTGGACGCAGGATGACTTTATTCAATTCAAGACTTCTGTATTTACGCACTTGTAATACATGCAACAGTAACATTGCGATAGTTTTATATTTTTTACAGGATACGTTTCGTGAATAACCGATATTAACGGAGAAATGCTTGCGCCATACTTTCCCTGCTTTTAAGCTCGTTAGCAAAAATACTTATAACGCGGAGAAAAGGCACGTAAACCCTTAGTTCCTTTAAAATTCCCTCGGTACCACCTCACTCAACAGTTCCTCTTCCTTGGGTTTAAATCCTCAAGCGATTTTTTATAAGTGGCGAATAGATAACGGAAACATAAACGTACCAGTGTTAAAGGATATCGACTTGTTTCCATTTGAATCCTTGGCTTTGGGGACAGGCTCATCCCACGGGAACTGGACATCATAGACGGGAGCTTGGGTGTCCGCACCTACTTGAACCAGTCAATAATTACTTTCCCATCACAAAATGAGATAACTAACAAATACGCGTATTTGAAAGCAAAAACTTCAGATAATTGTCTCGTCAATGTAAATTCTGAATAGGTGTCAGAAAAGAATTTAATATCGGTTTACATCACAGGAAGCTTCCAAGAAATGTCCTAATAGAAAGGAAAATTCTCTTACCTGCACTAGCTAAGACTTGCTTGGTTGCAGTTTTACCACTACGAGCGGCATTTTGTTCCCAAGGAAACTCATTGCCGCCATCAGAAGTCGTCAGTAAAGCTTGGATGAATGCCGACTCATCTTCAGACACGTCATTAAGGTTCAGGAATTCTATATCCTAAATATAAAGCCCCAGCATATTTGATTTAATACTTCGCGCTATTACATAATTGCATTTATAGGAAGAAAATGAACGTTTTCGGAGAAAAGGCTTCAGAATTAAGTTTTTTCTTTCACAGAACATTCTGGAGAGGTGAAAACTCATCATTAGCCATCTTGTAACAGATTGGTGCAAAAACGGTAAAATTTATAAAGCGGCATAAAAACCTTAACACCCGCTTCCTAACAGCATTGTAAGGAGTCTAAGCGATACTCAGATAGCCAAACTAAACGAACAGATTAACAACACGAAGTTAAGTTTGGCGTCACCACGCGGTCGCGCAACGCCGGCCATTTGCAGCCTGTCCAACAATGCGAAACTCGGTGAAATTGTACAGATTTAACTCGCAAAATAAAAACCATTTTACACCAATCGTAATATAGCCATAGACAACGTAAAACACTAAGTTAAGGACAGTATGATCGTACCTGCAGTAAAGATCCCATTGCGGTAATTCGGTCCACATTTCACCAGACCGTCATTACCGCGCTCCACTTCACTTGTGGAAGAACAGATAGTGTTCTTGCCAGACGGGAGGCACTAGACGAAGCGAAAGCGGAAACCGAGGCCGCATGCTCTCTTCCGATTGGTTGACAGAATAAGCCACGTGACAGGTGAGTGGTGCTACAAAAAAGTAAAGCTCAATGCGAAAGGTCTTTACCATACTCGCGGTCCTTACTCGAACTGCGAACCTTATTGGTAAATAAATTCGAAAATACGTGTTGTAGACTACAACACGTATTTTCGAATTTATTGAAAATACGTGTTTTCGAATTTATTGAAAATACGTGTTACTACAACACGTATTTTCGAATTTATTTACCAATTGTAGTCGTAAAAGCCAATTTATTTACCAATTGTAGTCGTAAAAAGTCGTTACAACTTGTAGTCGTAAAAAAAAAATTGAAAAGAGGCACACTGCACAGGTCGCGGCCTTTCACTGCTGAACGCTGTCCTAGCTGGCTACGACACTGGCTTTCTAACCTCTTGAGGACCGTATTCTAGGAGACGTATTCTGGCAGTGAAAGGAAAAGAAGATGCCGCAACTGAGCCTCCTGTTCAGATAGTTTTTTTACCACTACTATACTTAACGCAATAAACATAAACGCTTTAATAGTAAACTTGCCTCCTGCTATTTTAAATCCCAAAATACATGTTTATACAGCAGAACAAGTGGCGATCTTGGCTACTTCATTTTGCGAATCAGTAAATCTTATTACGCTCCACAAGTAAACATAGAACACATCGACATACAAGCAATTCATAATACAGCCTACCTTCTATAAAAATGTTAACAGAAGAGTAACTCACTTCAACATTTAAACTAAGGATTTGTTGAGAAACACCGAGATTAGCTGTCAAGACGTAAATGCCGAAATCCATCCCGGTTATAAGGCTAGAATGAAAATAGCGAACACTGAATTTTAGGATTACGGAATAGTTATGGAATAGACTTCTTAATAGTGTACCCACTTCTCGATGTAGTACATGACATAAACTTATTTTTAAAGCTTTACTTACATCAACTGAAGTATTACTACACGTTCTTTCGACACGTTTTCCCCCGCGTGTCTATTAAACTTATATTTTGGGACTACATGTCATTCTTGTTACGTCTAAAATTAAACTTATTTTCAAACGCCTTGCTGTCTCGTATAAGTCATCTTTGCGTACGTGCGCAACGTGGGGTCCTCGATGCGAGCGTGCATTTAGTTACAAAAGAAAACGTATTCATTAGACGTCTGTACCAGTGTTCCAGATCTTTTGTTTTTCGGCCGATCCAGATCCTTCTCGATCATTGGTCAAGCTCTGCCGATCCAATCCGATCCGTTCTCTCGAGATTCTTAGAAGATCCCGATCCGGATCGAGACATTTTTCGATCCGATCCGATCAAAGATCCGATCCTTTTACGATTTTTTCCCCGTATTGTTTTCAAGTGCAACGGTAAATAACATCGAATTGCAAGGAAATAAAATGCGAAATACTTCAATAATAATTCATATTAACCAGTAAAATTCTGCTGCCTGTGTCAACTACGTGAGTCCACTTCTAATAGCAACACGTTCTCTGAAACAAACATAGGGAAAGCTGTTGTCTTTCATTTCACTGCCAATGTCAGCCGATCCGCTGTGTTGAAGTTCAGGCAAGGCAAGGCAAAGCTATCACGTGACTTTGTTTGGAAGATGGATGAAAAAATTGAATTGAATTTTCAATAAAAATGTGAAATTACAAAGGCTTGTTTGTTTATTATAATGATAAGATTTTCAGATTTATATTTCCTTCTAGCTAGAAAAAGATGCGTTTCGGAACGTCAAACGTGGCTGCGTTTGGATACACAAGTTCTAATTGTTTTTTTTAGCATTTTATTTATTTCCCAATCCTACAAGTTTCTTTTTGTATCAGTCCTTCCCCATGAATACAGTCAAACACTTTTGGTTCCAAGTTAATAAAGGGAGTTTCTTTTAAATAGTACTTTCCAGAATATTTGTATTAAATTGCAATTACAAAGAATATGCATTCGAAGAAAACAAAAAAATTCCATATTTGCTCGTCTTGGTAACGACTGCAATAAGACCAGGATGTTATCCTGCATCTTATAGCATACAATATTCAGTAGCACTAATTACTTCAATGAAAATAAACTTCTTGGAATGCCAAAAACAGGCCTCTAATTTTCGATATAAATACTCCACAATTGACGAAAATGTACACTAAAAATGGCATGCAACTTTTCTGTAATTACGATGAAGGGTAATTTAAACTAGATTTGCAAAATGCCTTTTTAATAGGCCTGTCCATGTGATTGTGATTATACCACATTCGGGTAAGAAAGGGGGACAGCCGACGTAAGGAATTGGCATAAGCCGAAGCAAGCACGGTTAGTCCGGGGAAGTTGCAGAGACAGGCGTAGGTTGCCCGACGGCTCGCAACTCTCGTCTTTTTTAATTATTGTAATTACGATCCCGAATTCTAGAGAAAGTTCATTCTGTACAATATACGCATAAATCCAGGTGCACGAGCAACTAATATAGATTAAAACTCCAGAAAATACAGTGTATTTCAGGAAAGGCAATTTCCCACTGAAAACGAAATCGCACGTCTCGAAAAGGACTTTTGAGCTATCAATAAAAGTGTGAGAAAGAAAAGCAAACAAGGAGAAAGATTGTTGTCTTCGAATGCATATCCTTTATAATTGCAACGCAATACAAATACTATTGGAAACAATATTTCAAAGAAACTGTTGGTTTAGCTTCTCTCACTTTACGAATTTGGGACCAAACTGTTTGGGTGTGGGTTCGTGGAAAGGACGAATGCAAGAAGAATCTAGTTTGATTTGGAAATAAATATTTCATTAATAAATCAATTACAATTGTATTGAAAACGCAGCCACCTTAGATGTTTCAAAGCATTTTCCCTTTAACTGGAAGGAAATATTCAACCTGAAAATGTTTGATTCATGGTAAACAAACAAGCCATTTTAATTTTTAAAAAATGTATTTAAAATTCAAATTCCATTATTTTGTAAACAAAAGCAAAACCAAGTAAACGGAACCGCAGCGCCAGCGCGGCTACATCTGTAAGAACAGGGCTCTTATAGCGCTTTTCCTTGGGAAACCTGGTGCTGCACTTTTCAGCACTGTGCGGGTGCCGCGTGTTTCCTTGGGAAGCCGGCGCGGGTTCTCTGACGCCGGTCGTGTTTCTATGGGAAGCGAGCACTAGGAAAGTGCAAGAAAGTGGAGCTTTTGCAGCACCGACTTTTTTGGCGGTGCAGGGGGTTGGGTGCAGTTTGTTTACGCGCGAAACATGAATACGGAAAGCCGACAAGTGCTTACTTATCTTCTTTTAGAAGAAAATGTCATCTTCTTGCCCTAGCAGTGAGAATGACAATGAAGAATGAATGCGAGAGCGAATGAAGACAAATCTTGAAATAAGAAAGTTTCCTCAATGTTTCATCACAGACAAGCACGGAACCCGCGTGTTTCCTTGGCATGTATTTTGAACTGCGTTCTAGGAACCAGCACAGTGCTGTGACTGCACGGTAAGGAAACCTGGAGAATTAGTGCAGCACCTAACCCGCACCCAGTTTTCCCAAGGAAAAACGCTATTAACCACAGAGTATACAGAGGGAACATGGAGACTCTCCCTTATGGAACTTCTGTGACTACTTTTCGAAGCCGCAGGCTAGTCCCCTGAGAGCAGGAGGTTGGACATAAATGCTCGGCCAACGACTTTCTCACAGTGGGAAACTTGAAGAGTGAGGTTCAAACGGACATCGATACTTATGCTTTTGTATCGATATCTTCACTTATATTTATCATAATACCTTATATTGACAGGTGAAATTCCACTTATAAACAAAAGATGACTAGGAAAACGTCTCTTCGAATGTAACCATGTGTAGTAAATCGTAAGCAAACGCTGCTTTTCGAATCGGTAATTGTTTCATGGGATCAGTATTAAAATTCACTTTGTTAATAATCGATGTGTTACAAGAACGATAACAATCTTGAAGGACTTCGATTGACCACGTGACTGAAAACCAATCAGAAGTTTGTTCCACTCCATGCATTTGTTCCGCTTCTAATAGCTTCTCCTTTTCAAAATTTACCTGCTCACGCTTCTTCATACAGGCACACTCCCTCTGCATACTCTGTGCTCTTAACTGAAGGTGATACGTCAGTTTCAGCCGGACTGGCTACCTTATGGCGTTTTTCCTTGGGAGCACTGGTTGTGCTTTTTTTGGCACTGAGCGCGAACCGCTTGTTTCCTTGGGATCCCGCGCGAGTTTTCTGGCACTGGGCGTGTTTCCGTGAGAGAGTGCACACCCTGAAGTAAACCGAGTTCCAGGTTTTGGTGCACTGACTTTTTCGTCAGTGCTAGGGTTTGGGTGCTTTATTATTGGCGCCAAACATGAACCCAGAAGACCAAGAAGCCTTACTTTTTCTTCTTCTAGAAGAATAAATCTCATCTTCAAGCTTCAGTAGTGAAAGTGAAGAGGCACTGGCTTTATTTCTTGCGGACTATGGAATTCCAAGACCGAAAATTTCAAATTATGAGTCTATAGTACGTTTGTATTGTGACGAACAGGTATATAATGTGCTTTAAAATAATATGTTTATGCAAGAAAACAAAATGTATATGCAAGAAAACAAAACGCTGTTAGATTTGCTTCAGCCA
>JAHZNP010001290.1:0-22143 GCA_020615345.1 Triops cancriformis
GGTTATACTGCAGGTAACTCCTGAGTTTATCCCTGGTCCACCTTGACTAGAAAGACTAAAAACCGTGAGTTAACCATCAATATACCTAGTGGTAGCTTGAAGTTAACACAAAGTTTCAAACAGAGTAAAAACCGCCGGTTAACAGGAATCCCAAATCAGCGGCAGTTAATATTCAGTTAAGCAGCTGGTAACCCTCTTAATTTAGCTGTATTTCGGCAGTTAATGAACGGAATAAAGCCGATTGAACCAGCTGGATTTTTGTAAGGGCTGACGCGATAAGACTTGTAACGTGAGCTTTTTGTGAAAGAGTGGTCATTATTGCAAATATCTGGATAGATGCAGAGGCCTAGGTATTTCGAAGTCTTGAAATACCTAGGTGACCGTGTTTTCTCCCATAACAACCGATTTTACCAAATAATAATCTTCCGATTGTAAATTTCCCCATTGCTTATGGCAATCTGGAGATTGTTTTATGACGATTTCCTGAGTACCACTAGTATTTCTCAAAAAAAATAAAGTAAACTTAAACTCTATACCGACTAGAAAACATGGTTAACATATTCTAGAAAAACGGCTTCATTGAATTGACAAAATTTTGCAATCTTTCAACGATAAGTATAAAACTGGTCCGGATGCCTTTTTGCTACGTTTTGCCCTTATTAAGAAGGAAAGAACTGAATGTACACGTAATTCTGCCAGTACGTGACCCACGAGGTACAAAATCTTCGCGACGTCAGGTAGGAAGGTGTACTGGAGAATGCGCAGACATTAAAAAGGCTCTGTGGATTGCTGCACGGTAACTACAAAATAACTTTACAAGCGTCGAAAGAGTTTCCTGTAAAGTTAACCGTCTTGCGGTACGAAGAAATAGCCAGAGCCAGAAACTCGCTCCTATTGGTTGTTCAAGCGCTTGGGCCCTCCAGTGACGCCATCTATCGTCCAGTATATTGAAACGCGCACGGAAAATTTGCTTCTGGTCCAGGAAAATTTGCTTTCGCTGTCAGAAGCAATGGGTCACGTGTTGCACCGTGGAAGGAAAACTTATCTTCGAAAGAAATTCAAGAGATTCAAACTATTAGGTTGATCGTTAAGTCCGTGCGTATTTTTAGTGACAATTTGACAATGAACTTCTCTGTACGGAACGATTTTTTTAAAATTGTGTATGCACAGTTTTGTTCAGCCATCTAAGCCTAACGACAAGGTAGATTGAAGATGCCCTTCTCCCAAAACATCTTGTGTTTTTTTCAAAAAACTGAGCTGAGAAATGGGAATAAAATGAGCTGAGAAATGGACTTGGTTGAATGCGTGTAATTTAAATTTACTCCGTTCGTGACTTTGTGTTTGATAGACCCCCTTATTGTACTGTACAGTACTCCAAAAAAAACGGGCCAATCAAACCGCCCTATGCTAGCGTCACGGCCGTTGCGCGAGCGGTGTGTCACGTTATCGTATTTCAAACGTTTGTGACCAGCACGGCTTCCTCCCAGAGACACCGCTCGCCTAACGGCCGTGGCGCTAGTATAGGGCGGTTTGCTAGGCCTGTTTTTTTGCCGAGTAGTGTATAGGGCTGAAAACAGTTCGACGAGACTCGACTCAATTCATCTGCTTCCAAACCGAGTGGAGTCGAGGTCGGACGTTGCCTGAGTCGAGTCGGAATCGGTCACTGTTGAATCGAGTCGAGTCAAGTCGGAGTCGGTACCAGTAACCCGGGTATCTCTATGGAATGTACAGTACTCGTCATAAAAACCGACCCAAACAAAGCGTCGGGTGCCTAACGGCCCGGCAGTTGCGCGAGCGGTGTCCCTCTTTTCCGTCTTTCGAACGTTTTTGACCCGCAACAAGGCTTCCTCACAGTGGCTTGGGCCGTTAGCAGTAGGATGGTTTGTTTGGGTCGTTTTTTATGACGAGTACTGTACATTACATAGAGTGATAAAAGATTCGTCAGTTCTGCCACTCTCTTTTAATTTGACGGAGAATGTAAGACGCAGCCTTTCATCTTTTCGCTTGTTTTCTGCTTTCATTGTGCACTTCATAGTTTCCACAGAAGGAGATGCCGAATCCGGTGAAATTGACTTTCAATTTTTAAGCCGACCCAAGCTACATTCAGATCTACATTCGATCATTACAGGTAAAATCACAACATTTAGTACATTCGATCATTACGCTACATTCGATCATTACAGCTACATTCGATCATTACAGGTAAAATCACAACATTTAGTGCATTATTGGAGCCCCGTACGTAACATAACCAAGTACAACAGGGGATCCAATAATGCACTAAATGTTGTGATTTTACCTGTAATGATTAGGTGGCAATACACTGTAAATAAAATCCTCTCAAATTGAGAGAAAATCGGTACTCAAAATGATGGAAACCAGTTAAGAGGTTTCGTGCTCTCAAAAGGAGAGGGAAAGGGCATCTTGAAATAAGTATGTTTTTGCTCTCAAAATGAGTAGTTTTCAAGTCTCGTAATGAGAGACTCAATCTCAAATGGAGATGCGTACGCGCTGAAAATGAGTTTGAATTTCTTTCAGTTGTTTGTGACTATTATATCAAATTTAGATGTTCGAATACTCGAATTATGTACCCAGCTGTACTCTTTTCCAGTGTCAATGAAGTATTAATATAATCCATTCTCAAAATATTTTTGTATTCATTTTTAGAAATGGCTGATCAGGCACTATAGAACTCAGTTAATAAATAAATAAATACACAAATTAATAAATACAATATCAAATTTACAAAAATAATTGGAAAAAACACATAAGAGACCCAACAGAACTAAAACGAACAAGACACAAACGCACCTAAACCACCGACTGTCACAAATCACCGAATGGGTAGGATATTATAGTATTAAAACGTACACAAGACTTAGGAACGAGAAAATAACAGAAGAACGATATAACGTAAATTTTCACGAAGCATCTTCGTCCATAAAACGTTAACTTCTACAGTGTGGTAAAGAATGGTACCGACAAACCATACCATACGACACTGGCCAAGAATGAATTTCTTGACAGCGTAATTCCGTCCTCTAGGACAGAAACGTTCGAAAAAGCCCGACTGCAGCGCACTCGTGCCGCTGAATTGAGAAGACTTACTCCTATTGAGAAGAAAAAACTCATTTTGAGAAGGTCAAACTCCATTCAAGTATCAACAACTCATGTTGAGATGTCCTAACGTACTAATTCTGAGAGCCGATTTTTACAGTGTACTGTGCAAATGGCCATTATGCAGTAATTGTAGTAATATTGGCCAGACTATTCTTTAATGCGAATAATGGACGTTTGTGGTAGTAAGCTGAAAGGATTCATATCGTTATAAAATAAATTTTGAAACTTTAGAGAGTAACTTCATGACAAGTTGGTGAAAAAGACGGTGAACATTGGCCAGAGACAGTGAAAACGTTTGCCAGTTGCTTGTAATACTGTCGCTCGAACACTGCAAGGCATTCATTAGCTGAAATGGAAGATATTGGTAAGTCGTCACATTCAGAGATCATAATGATGTTTCATGACTTTTCTCTAGCTCAACAGTTGGCACAAAATCAAATCGGGGCGTTGAACGTGTATAACTCGGGAACTGCTCACGTGGGTTGCACTATCAAAGTGAGCAATTGTAGAGCATGTCAGACACACGAGCATCAAACGGCAAGCAACTCGTCGTCTTCAATTCTTGACGTAAAAAAATACACTACATTTGTCTCTTTCCACTATCATTTCTAATCAAATTGCGCTGTTCAAGCTTTGAAAAATAAAATAGCAAAAAAATAGAAAAGATCCAGAATTGTCTCTTTACATAATATGCGTTTTTCTCGACAGGATGCTAGTTTACGAGAATATTACATCGACTCGCTTTGTCTGGCTGCGCCCTTACCTTGGTATTCCGATTACACTTGGGACATAGCAGAAATTTACACTGACTTGGCAATTGAAGGATGCGACGAAAGATTCCCTCTGGAGAACCTCTTCGAACACGCAGAAGTATTAAATCATAATTTTGCCATATCCTTTAGTTAACTCGGTTCAATTTTGAACTTAGAAACGGAGTCGCGGTAACTTTTTCCGTATCCTAATCGAAGGGGACGCTGGTTATGGAAAATCGACCTTAACATTGAAATTGGCGTCAGACTGGGCAAAACGCAACACTCACGAGAGATATAACTACTTGAAACCTTTCGATCTGCTCTTTGTCGCTCAGTTAGGCCGTGTGGAAGGAAGCGTAAGTTTCGTCTTGCTTTTCGTTTCGTAATAACAATCTTCATTGAAGGGAGACCTCCTAAACCACATGAAAAGTATCTACGACGAAAAGATCAATGTTCCATTTGAGGACGTTTTGAAAGGAAACGATGACCTGCAAGTATTAATTGTAATGGACGGGTACGATGAGGCCAAGCATGCAACAAAGAAAACTGTGGGCAGAATAATGGAAAAGAGCCTTTGGAGTAAAAGCCATGTGATTGTGACGTCACGATTAGATCACGTACCTAAGGAAATTAAAGGAAAAAACTTTTGTGTTACGGTGAAAGGTTATGAAACCAAGCAAGTTGCCGTGGGCAAATTCTTCATCAAGTCGGGCCAGTTGACTAAAGAAAATGCCGTTCTTTACTCGCTCGGTCAAACGACGGAAAAAGACTTTGAAAGCATCGACGATTCGAGTTCGATTGCACGCAACAAGCAGCCCCTTACCGAAGAACATTTTCAAACATTCTTGCGCAACGTTCTTGATCAAAGCCCTTACAAGGAGTTAGCTCAATGCCCTTTGCTATGCGCCATGATGTGTTGCTTAATTGGCGAATTTCCGAACTACAAACTGCCTGAGACTTTATCCGAACTGTTCTTCGCCGTGATCAACCGGAATTTGTGCCGTGAAGATGCCAAAGACTCCATTGCTGTGGGAGACGACTGCAACGAATGGGATTGGGATTTTTATAACAGAAATTTCTGTGAAGATCATCATGATTTCCTAAACGATTTTGGGTCCCTTTGTCTTGAAGGTGTGATGGAGAACGACATGCTTTTTACGCTGTTTCAGCTAACGGGCGAAAAGAAGGCCAAGCCCAGTGATCCCAAAATCCGTCAGTTGGTTAAAGCCGGGGTTTTGATCAAAAGTTTTGATGCGTCTGTCAACACGATGTACCAAGTCCCGCACAGAACGATGGCTGAATTCTTAGCCGCGTACTACCTGGCCAAAGAAAAGGATACGCGCAAAGCTGAAAGCCATCTTCTTAAGTTATGCGCAAGAAAGACGTCTTTTGGGGCAATATCCGCCTTTTGCTACGAACTTGACAAAGGACAGATCGTGGTGGATGCATTCCGTGAGGTGAAGCTTCCCAAGTTGGCGACGAAGGACTTTCGACCAGTCGCTGTGGGTGCAGAGACTTTTAGTAAAGTGACTACACCAGCCTTGCCATGCTCTCGTGATTTGTTAGGATCTCCTCTAAGTTTATTAGATGTCGCGAAATATTTCCCGAAGTTACTTTCCCTTGCTATTTCACCGGTACCTTCCTATGAAAGTTTTACGGGGTTAATGATGGGCGTCAGCTTTAACAACGTTACCCATGAACATCTTTGGGGCTTTGGAAAAACTTCAGTGCGTAATGAGAGTTCCACTCACCCTTCCTTTACTTTCGAAGTTGCACGTGATACACACTGGGATGATTTGTTGAAGTGGCTGCTAGTATTGGTAGATCAGAAGATTCAGTTGCATACCGTCAATTTATCGGTCGAGAAAAACTTTCAAGGTATGTGTCAATTTAGAAACTCTGTTCAAGTTAGTTATGCTTACTCACAAAACAGGATATCCTCGCAGGGATGATGTCTGGCACGAAGATTTTGTTGCTAGCCTCCAATTGCTTCTCAAATCCGATTTGCGTCCCAAAGCCATGTCATTTATTATTGACGGTATTTAGAAAAGATTCTTTTCCATTTTGCACGCTTTGTTTATTTCACACTCATACTTAACTATTCTAAATTGAATTGCTTCTCGCACCATCAGATGGGAGTTATTTGCAGAACCTCTGTAACGCATTTGAAAATCTGCCTGATAATTGTATGCTGGAACGACTTCACTTGAAATACTATTCATTTCCTCCAGGTAATATCAATAATCTGTTAGCGTGTATAGTACCAGTAAGTTTGAATCTTTAAATAAGACCGAGACCTTGAACTGATGGACAGAGTCGTGGAAGAGTTTTCGAAGCGATGCAAGAAACTATCACTGAAGTAACTCTTTGTTTATATTGTACTCCGTTTAAGACAGCGCATTTTTTTTGTACAAAGTTTCTGTCTCGGCTTGTTCGCCCACTTCCTTCAGTCGAATTTACGGTTCCCATCTGGAATAGACGAACGTCTGACCAGTTTATGCATTCGTGGCGGTCGATATTTCAGGCTGCTGTATGTACACCGTCTTTTGATCTGCATCAATGGAAGCAATCTGGAAGAGTTAAAGCTGCAAGACTTAGATCTCTACTTCCAAGTAAGTTTCCTTCTGACACGATTAACCACGTTTTAATACGTTGTCTCGGTTCTCCTTCCAGACCGCACAATTGAAGAAGATGGATGACTGTGCTGGGTGCAAACTCGAAAGGCTGACTTTGAAAAATGTCCAGGCGCACTTTCCGGAACCGAACGATCTCGATCTGCTCGAGTCCGCTGTATTCGCTTTAGACACGTTGGAACTAGTATACTGCGAGAGTAGACCTAAGCTACTGCAATGGCTTGCATCGTCTGTCTTCCCCTTGCGACACTTGAAAAGTCGTATTTTTGATAAAAGTGAATCTTCAGTGGACCTTGTAGCAGCTTTAGATTGTTTTTCCGCTAAGCACGCCGAAACGTTAAAATTCTTAGACCTGCGTTTTGGAATGGACAGTTTCGGGGTTTGGTCAGAGGAAGACATCGAACAGTTACAAGCCAGTATTAGGCGTTTTCAGCGACTTGAGGGAGTCAGGTTGTACATCAAACTGTACTACGGAAAGGATGACCTAACCGAAACTTATGCGTTTGCAATCTTGAACATTCATCGCTTAAATGCGTTAAAATGTCCCCCATATAACGAACCCTTTTTTAACACGCTAGCACGCCTAGCGCACAAGTGGCCCGGCGAGGACGGACTCGCTCCGGGGCAAGCGGCATCCACATTGACGTTAGAAGGTTTATCAAATGACGATTCAATTAAGATGGGTCATCTCTTCCTTGAACGAGACATCGACTTCCGTTTGAAAGAGATTGCAAGAGAGACGTATGGAATATGGTTCCCTCCTAAATCGATTCCGCCAAATCAGAGCGACCAAATAGACGCCAGTCCGAGCGGAAGCATGGAACCAACAGTGGAGTAAAAAGTGTAGGAAGATCACACTAGAAGACAGTAGGATGTCCTACTGAGAAAATGTACCCAAAAAATTCCCCTAACCACAGTTCCCGTGTTCTGGATAAGGGTTTTAATCTACCGCCCCCTATGTTTGATTTTCATAAGTGCAATTGTAGGAAAAAGTTTGTATCTATGATAAACTTTAATTATATCCTGGTAATATGTTCAATATAGGATCATTTTTGCGTGTTTGATTCCCAATCGGATCAGGTGCTCCAACAGCGGAAATTCGGTTTTAATATAAAGTTGAAGAAAAATTTTGAACAAAATTGGTCGAGTTTTCGTAGGTTACACTAAACCAAATATATTGGGTAGAAAATAACCTCAATGGTTTCATTTCATACAAAATTGCCGCTACCTAACGCCATATCAAAGCGATTTCACTGTTTTCCGCTCGAGGTGAAGGGAAAATGAAAACGCGTCTATTGTAGCTATTGCTTCAAAACAGAAGTTACAATTAAAAAACTTTATTTTTTCTTGTATCAAAGTTAATTCTATTGAAAGTTCCCATGTTCCGGATAACGGTTTTAACCTACCACCCCTATGTTTGATTTTCGTAAGGGATCGTCCACAAATGGCGCCACCCAAAAATCGTGAATTTTTTACCCACCCACCCCCTTGGTCACCTACCGTCACCTTTGCCGTCACCCCACCCTCTAAAATGGCGCCATCACCTGGTTGACCCCTCTCACAAATTATAAACGGGAAAAAACACAAAGATACACAAGATTTCCTACTGTTGTGTATTACACAAGAGGAAATCTTGTGTATTACACAAAATTTCCTACTCTTTCCTACTCTAATTATATTTTTTAAAACAATATTTTACGTAATACGTTAAAATGATTTGCGTAGAATCATAGTTATAATCCTATAAGTGTAAAGTTATAGGATGGCGTCACTTTCTTGCCAACCCCCTCCCACCCTCTCGTCATCTCGCGTCATCTTTGACTGAACCCACCCACCCTCTACCCGGGTGGCGCCATTTGTGGACGGCCCCTTATAAGTAATCCAAGCTTAAATACATTTACCACAATAATGCTGACCCTATAGCGGTGGTCAACATAAGGAAGAATTGACACAAACATCTCATAAACTAATTGTTTACCACGATTGTAGTTCATGTCTACTAGGATATAGCTCACGTTTCAAGATTGGTTAACCGAAAGTATTGACCTATATAACCATGAGAAAACCTGTAATGTACTGTCGCACGAATACAAGATTTTTCGACAGTTCATTAACTGACTGTTCACGGTCGTTCGAAAATACTGTTAAGTTAAACCGGTTGTTAACAGTTAATTAACAGTTCTAGTAAGGTAGTATGTTAACGGTTAGTTAGCCTAGAAAACCGCTCACTTTTTTGTACGGGTATGTCGCTGAGACTCATTTTGCTTGCTTGTGAAGAAAAAAGTGCACATGCGCATTCAGAGAAAAACCCTTGCTGTTTGAATGCGAAAGGGTTCCAAAAATTGACACGACTTACTGAATGACGCAATAATTTTGTACTTTTCCGTGTCAGTGCATTAATTGATTTCATTCGAATACAGATTTTTTCAGATTTATTTTTTACTTCTCTTACATTTTTTATTGATTTTTTTTTAGGAATTATGGGGCCCATTTTGAAACTTGGCCCAGGGGCCCACAGGGGTGTTAAGACGGCCCTGTGAAGAATGAAATAACACCATGCAAGAAACTGTACCAACATAAAATGGTAGGGAGTAGCATTTCTCTATACCGTTGTTTGCATGTCGCTTATCATTTCGTTATCTCTGTCCATCGTCGTCTGTATCTTGCATTTAAAACTATCTTACAATCGTCGCTTTATATCAAGAGTTCAGAGTTCTCTTGGAAACATTTACTTTCCTTCTAACATATGATTATTCTTTATTGAGAGTATAATTTGTAAGGATTGTGGGTGTTCATAAAAGTGCCTGTTTACGTCCATTGTCGTAAATTTTAAATAAACCTGCCCGTAGTCTTCGAACGTCTTCTGACAGCGATGGGTGACTTGTTAAACGCTGGGCCGCGACTCAAGGCCATCCATGTGTACCCAGTTAAAGGTGGTGGCCCTATTTCGGTCACGAAGTGGTCGGTTGGGCCCAAAGGTTTGCTGTACGATAGACATTTTTCGGTTACCAACGCCGCAGGAAGAGGTTTGGAATTGCAAAAAGAGCCTAAACTTTGTTTACTCAAACCACAAATCGATCTAGAAAAACAGACGCTTACTTTATCCTTTCCAGGTAAAGAAATATATTGTATTACATATTTAAAACATATTGTATTTATGCAGTGAATTACTGTTCGGCTTTATTCTTTTTAGTTTAGTTTTGCTTCTTCGTGTTATTTCTAGAGGTTTTCAATTTAATCTAAAAGATACCGATCTAGAAGCTACTGAAGTTGTCTGCCTATATTGAAGAAGTTTTCAATTAATTCCTTCTGTGAAGCACGAAATCTCCGTGACTGAGGATGAATTAATGTGAAAACGTGAACGAACTTTTACTTTTACTATATTTTCGTCCGTGTTGTGGATAATTCCTTCTTGCTTTTTGTTTTTAGTCTTAAAATATATAAGAGTATACAGCGATGAGTAACTGAAACAAATAATTGTTCCACAATACAGAAAATAGATATAATATTTTGCCAAATTATTTTACTAGGGTTTGGGAGCATTGTGGTGGATTTGGAGGACAAGGAAAAGGAAGATTCGTGGAAAGCTGAGTCCTGCGTCACCAAAATATGTGGAGAAAAAGTGTTAGGGCAAGATTGTGGCGAAGAAGTGGCGCTCTGGTTGCAAGATGTCTTTAACCAAGAAGGACTGCGACTCGTTCGGCAGCACAAGAACGACGAACGCGTCTCTAAAGCGAACCTGCCAATCTCGATGACCTACTACACGCATTTCCTGCTCGTCAACTATCGCAGCATCCTCAAATTGAAACAAGACTTGGAAGAAATGGATTACACGCTCACTTACAACGCAGTAATAATCAAACTTTACGTCTTAGCTCCCTAGATCACTTGAAACATGAAAATTTGTTTGTTATTATTGAAGATATCAGATCTTTTCGGGTTTAATTACAGGAGGAGTTGGTAAAGCGAATGAGAGGCAACTTGATCGTCGATGGAGTTGAGCCTTATCAAGAAGAATCATGGGATACGTTCCAAATTGGCAAATTATCTTTGAAAGTAATTTTTGGTTTTAATTGTAAATCCAACTGTTTTATTGAATGAACTGAATCTTCCACTAGTATGAAGGCAATTGCCCGCGCTGCCAGATTATTTGTGTGGATACAGAGACCGGCGAAATCGGCAAAGAACCGTTACGCGCTTTGCGAGCTATTCGGGGACCGAAAATGCCATTTGGAGCTTTGGCTGCCATAGAAAATTCTGGCGAGTCGCTCATTCAAATTTGTGTGGGCGATTTGATTGCTTTAGATTGAGCGTGTTACATGTGCACTTTCATTCCTGCTTCGCAGTCTAAATTGCCGTAAACGGGAGTACCACGTTTAACAACTAATACTCGATAACCCATAAATATAACTCGGCTGAAAAAGTAAATGGTCTCTTGATGAACAAAAGCAAGTTAATATTTAATGTTTTATCTTTTGAAGTAACAGTGGGTTTACGGAAGACAACATAGGAATTATTATTATTATTAACTATTTTAGTTACTTTTTTTGCTTGCTGCACTTGTTTGCTACTTACAGTGTAACCCACTTATTTGGACAGTCTTGTGACCATACTGACAGTATTCAATGCGTTTTGCAGCACGAGAGCTCACAAATATAGGCATGCATCTTCAATTTTCCGTAGGAATCATCTTTTTGGTGGATCCAATCACTTGCCTATCTATATCCAGATTCATCGTCATGGTGGGATTAGAAAGGCATCTTAACAAATGGAGAAATATTGAGAAGAGAAGAATGACAAGAGTACTTTTACGGTTAAGAGCCAGTCTTGCGAAAAAAAGGACACGGGTCCGCAGATTTAACCTCAGAGAATTCGACATACACGAATTGCAAAGAGAGCGCGGAAAGCGTTGAACATGTAATTCTGGGATGTCACTAATTCAGCACAAAGAAAAAGCAGAGGAAAAATTCCTAACTAAATGCTTAGAACTTACATTGGATGGAAAATTGTTTGTAGGAATGTTTTTAGACGTAACTTTACAGCAGTCTGTTAGAACAGTGGTCTGTTGGCAGTGGCGTATCCAGGATTTCATTGGGGGGGGGGTAATATCATTTTTTTAACACTTGGTCATCCTCCTATCTTCCCCATTATAAAATCAAAATTTCGGAGGGAGGAGGGTTCGAACCCCCCACCCCACCCCTAAATTCGCCCCTGTCTGTTGGCACAAGTGGTATGGCATGTTTTCTTTCTTTTAGAAAAAATAACGCTATAGGAAAAACCGTACACGACCTTCAAGACTACACGACCTACAAGTGAAACCGACTTTTACGCCGATCTGCAAGACCTCTCAAGACAGGAGGACAATCTCGTCAATTATCAAACTAAGGTCGACCCACTTTCCAACAAAATCGTACCTTTTTAGAATTCATAAAACAAATTATTTCTATTGCCCGTGTAACATGTATTCGAAACAAGACCTTGCACATATTTTCTTTCACTGCAGGTTAGTAAACAGAGAACGAGCGATACTATTAAGAGACCTCTCCCAGAAAAAACTCCACTTTAACCCCACAATTTTTCTAACTAACCGAAAACTTTTCCCGACTCTGTACAAATTTGTTTACCCCTCAATGAAAATTCTGCAATCAAAAGAACTGGAACCCAAAATGAAGATTTCAAAATTAGTTATTTGTATGAATGTGTGTGTGTCTGGGTGTAACCAATTGGAATCATCGATTAAGTGTAAAGTTATAGGATGGCGTCACTTTCTTGCCAACCTCCTCCCACCCTCTCGTCATCTCGCGTCATCTTTGACTGAACCCACCCACCCTCTACCCGGGTGGCGCCATTTGTGGACGGCCCCTAAGTGCAATTATAGGGGAAAGTTTGTATCTATTATAAGCTTGAACTGTATCCACGATAAAGTGTTCAATCTATGACAGTTTTTGCATGTTAGATTCCCAATCGGATGAGGTACTCTAACAGTTTGAAATTCAGTTTTAATACAAAGTTGAACGATAAATTTTTGTGAAATTGTTCGCCTAGTTACTTGTAATGCTGTTGTTGCTCCGTCACTGCAAGTCATACATTAGTGAAATGGCAGTTACTTAATGGTAGATATGTAAGTCGTCACATTCGGAAGATGATAGTGACGTTTTACGACTCTCTCGAGCTCAACAGTGTGTTATCAATAATTATGAATAACGATTATGTCGCGTAGGAAAAGTTATCGAAGACGGCCAGGGAAATTTTATCGCGCGAAATATTGTGTTCAATGATTTCTATTTTCAGCCAGACGCGAGCCTCGAACGGCAAGCGTCTTGCCGTCTTCCAGTATTGAGGTAAAGTAATACGTGTCACATTACATTTTATTTAAATTCATTTACGCTGCTCAAAACGTAAAAAAAATCAAAGATGCACAACTATATCAGTCAAGCTCGTACAAAGATTTCGGTTGAGCGTGGGAGTGTTGGGGAGTTTAATGTGTAATTTTTGGCGATTTTTCGGCATTTGTTATGTAAAACGCACATTTCGGGGAAAGTGGGGGTAAATCACTTTGGATACGGGGATGATCTGAGTGTATACAATAGCTAATTTTTCTTGATAGGATGCCAATTTACGTGAAGATTACATCGACTAAGTGTCTGGCTCCGCCCTTACCTTGCAGGTATCCCGATTACATATGGGATATAGCAGAATTTCAGACTTGGCGATTGAAGGATCCGAAGAGCGATTCTCTCTCGAGAACCTTTAGTGTTCCATCCCCGAGAACACTTACAAGTACTAAATCACCCTTTTGCAATATTCTTTAGTTAACTCGGTTCACTTCTGCATTACGAAACGGTAGCGAGCTAGTGCTTTCCGTATTTTAAGCGAAGGAGACGCTGGTAACGGTCGCAGGCTTACTCGTATTGTTTCATAAATATGAATAACAAGTAACCACTAACCAATTGGGAATTTTCAAAAATTTGATTGTAAAGACAGAATGATATGCTACGAATGCTGCTTTACTCCATCTATCGTTTCAAACTGAATGTGTAAAATGAAAGGAAGCAAACGAACGATGTTTACGCCGAGGCGTAATCAATAAAAAAGGGGAAAAAAGGGATAACATGTCGCCTAAAGTAACTGATATCTTTATCTGTCATGCAAGGCAAAATGTCAGTAGATAACACTGAGCTTTACTGGTCGAACTCAGGAATTTGCAAGGGACCCTTTGTCTTCACTGGCAGTGAAAGCAGCAGAGCAATCTTTTTTACGTGAAACACTGTGGTATGAGTAAAACTACTGGAGTAGAGTTAAATTGCGTCATCCCGAAGTTTACCAACATACCGAAGCTTGATTCGAGAGAACGTTCAAGAGAAAAGTACTGTATGTTATTGTCTGAATTTGTATAGGAATTGCCTTCTAAATGTAACCAGAATTTTACGTCTAGAGAAAGGAATTTACGAGTTGCTCGGGAAATAGTTTTGCGTTGCTTGAATCTTATGAAAGCGGTCTTTAGCTGAATAGTTGTATGCATCAATTGTAGCTTCTACACTTCCAGACATAGTTAGAAATTTCCAGACGAGTTAGAAATAGGAAATATCTTGAGCTTCTTGAGATACTAATGAACAATCCTCCATACGCGAATATTTCGTAGTGTTGCAAGCGGCCCCTTTCGTAGTTCATTAGTAATGATTTTTGTACGGTTTGTCCCACGTGTAAACTGTCCCGTCCCTCTAACTTCATGACAAATTGGTGAAAAAGACGGTGAACATTGGCCAGAGACGGTGAAAACGTTTGCCAGTTGCTTGTAATACTGTTGCTCGAACACTGCAACGCATTCATTAACTTGAAATGGAAGATAGTGGTAAGTCGTCACATTTGAAGATCATAAGGATATTTCATGACTTATCTCTAGATCGACAGTCGGTACACAGTGAAATCCGGACGGTAAACCTATATAACTCGCCAAATGCTAACGTGGGTGGCATTATGAATGTGACCAATTACAGAGGAAGTCAAACACACGAGCATCCAACGGTAAGCAACTCGTCGTCTTCTAGTATTGACGTAAAAATAATTCAATACATTTGTCTCTTTCCACTATTCTTTCAAACGAAATTACGCTGTTCAAGCTCTGAAAAGCTAAAGAGCCCAAAATTGAAAGATGCAGAATTGTCTATATACTACATACAATTATGCATTGTTTTCAATAGTACGAAAGTTTACGAGAATACATCAACACGCTTTGTTTGGCTGCGCCTTTACCTTGGTATCCTGATTACACTTGGGATATAGCAGAAATTTACACTGACTTGGCAATTGAAGGATGCGACGAAAGATTCCCTCTGGAGAAGCTTTTCGAACACGCAGAAGTATTAAATCATAATTTTGCCATATCCTTTAGTTAACTCGGTTTACTTTTGAACTTAGAAAGGTTGTCAAGCTGGTAGCATTCGCCGTATTCTAATCGAAGGGGACGCTGGTTATGGAAAATCGACCTTAACCCTCAAATTGGCGTCAGACTGGACAAAACGCACAACTGACGAGAAATCCTACTTGAAACCTTTTGATTTGCTCTTTGTCGCTCAATTAGGCCACGTGGAGGAAAGCGTAAGTTTTGTGACTTTGCTTTGGTTTCGCAATGACAATCTTACTGTAGGGAGACCTCCTAAACCATTTAGACGGTATTTACAGAAAAATGATAAATGTACCACTAGAGGACGTAGTGGAAGGGCGTGGTGGACTGAAAGTACTAATTGTATTGGACGGGTACGATGAGGCCAAGGATGCAACAAAAAAAACAGTAGGCAGAATAATGGAAAAGAGCCTTTGGACTAAAAGCCATGTGATTGTGACGTCACGGTTTGGTCACGTACCTCAGCCAATTAAAGGAAAAAACTTTTGTCTTACGGTGAAAGGTTATGATACCAAGCAAGTTGCCGTGGCTGTGGGCAAATTCTTCATCAAGTCGGGCCAGTTGACTAAAGAAAATGCCGTTCTTTACTCGCTCGGTCAAACGACGGAAAAAGACTTTGAAAGCATCGACGATTCGAGTTCGACTGTACGCAAGAAGCAGCCCATTACCGAAGAACATTTTCAAACATTCTTGCGCAATGTTCTTGAGGAAAGCCCTTACGAGGACTTAGCTCAATGCCCTTTACTATGCGCCATGATGTGTTGCTTGATTGGCGAATTCCCGAATTACAAACTGCCTGAGACTTTATCCGAACTGTTCTTCGCCATGATCAACCGGAACTTGTGTCGTGAAGAGGCCAAAATCTCCATTGCTATGGGAGAGGACTGCAACGAATGGGTTTGGGATTGTTATAGGAGAAATTTTGACGAAGACCATCATGATTACCTCTACAAATTTGGGTCCCTTTGTCTTGAAGGTTTGATGGAGAAGGAAATGCTTTTTACGCTGCTTCAGCTAACGGGCGAAAAGAAGGCCAAGCCTAGTGATCCCAAAATCCGTCAGTTGGTTAAAGCCGGGGTTGTGATCAAAAGTTGTGGCGAGTCTGTCAACACGATGTACCAAGTCCCGCACAGAACGATGGCTGAATTCTTAGCCGCGTACTACCTGGCCAAAGAAAAGGATACGCGCAAAGCTGAAAGCCATCTTCTTAAGTTATGCGCAAGAAAGACGTCTTTTGGGGCAATATCCGCCTTTTGCTTCGAATTGGACAGTGGAAAGATTGTAGTGGATGCATTCCGAGAGGTGAAGCTTCCCGAGATTGCGCTGGTCGACTTTCGAAAATTCGCTGTTGATGCAGAGAGTTTTGTTAAAGAGATTGCCCCAGCCTTACCATGCTCTTTTAATATCAGAGCACGTAGTCCAAATCTCTACCATATCACGAAATATCATCCGAATTTACTTTCACTCGGTATAATCGGGTTGCCTGCATCGGAACTTTCCCATGAATATTTAATTGAGTTAATGGAGATGGGCTTCAACTTAACTTCTATCGGACTGTTTTGGTCCATTGAAAATACTTCTCTGCTTAATGAGAACCCCACTCATCGTTCCTTCATTTACGAAGTTGCCTGTCCCGAAAGTTGGGAAGATTTGGTGAAGTGGCTGCGAATATTTGATCACAAGATTCAGTTGCATACCGTCAATGTATCCGTCGACAAAACCTTTCTAGGTATCTGTCAACTTAGAAACTCAACTCAAGTTAGTTATTCTTAATCACAAAACAGGAAATTCCGTTCAGGATGCTGCCAGGCACGAAGATTTTGCTGATGGCCTCCAATTGCTTCTCAAATCCGATTTGCGTCCCAAAGCCATTTCATTTGATTTTAAAGGTACAGTATTTCGAAAAAAAATTATTATTTGATTTGCACGCTTTATTTAATGCACACTCACAGTTTACTACCGTGAAAACTTGTTATAACAAAAACTGTTAAGACAAAATATCGGTTAAGACGAAATAACTTGTCGGTCCCGGCGAAATACTATCTCTTTACATTCATTTTTCTTCTCTTAAGACGAAACAAAATATCGGTTGAAACGAAAAGATTTTCCGTCTTCGAAGACCGACAAAGTAATTTTTCCTGCTTGAAAGTCTCGAATTACCCTCTACGTATTTCAAACACAACAACTCGGTAGAAACTCCACTCTACTTCTTGCCAACTTTTACCCTTTAACCAAACGTCTCCCTCTAAAGGCATACAACCAATGGGAAATGATTGTAGAGGGTTAGCTAAGCCCCTGACTTACACAGTATTCAAGTCTTCCTTGCCCCATCAGTAGTGAATTCTCTTCCTTGCCTGTGCAATGGCGGCGAAATTGGTGCGGAGAAGAAACGCTATTTCGCTTTAAGTGAAAATGGAGCTGCTTAACGCAGATTTCTAACGACGAAATGAATAAAAATACTTGACGACTTAGAAGAATATGTCGACAAAATTGTAATAAAAAACACGGTACAAAAGAAAATTTCAGGCTTCTTTTAAGAACTATTAATCTTTTTTTATGATTTTATGAAGATTTATGTTAAATGTTAATAAATCGAAATCCAAACTTAATTATTTATAACGGAATAAACTGCCAATTTACGGGTGTAAACTTGAATACTGTCTAGTGTATCGCAACTTTAAGTGTGTTTTTGCATGCTGCGGTTAATACGAAATCGGAGACGAACAAATTGTCGGTCCCATCGATTTCGTTGTAACCTGTATCCACTGTATTCTAAATTGAATTGCTTCTTCACCTTCAGACGAAAAGGATCTGCGGAACCTCTATGACGCATTTCAAAATCTGCCTGTTAATTGTATACTGGAACGACTTGACTTGAAATACTATGGTGTGTCCCGAGGTAATGTCAATAATCTATTGTATAGTACCAGTAAGTTTGAATCTTTATATAAGAACTAGACCTTGGACTGTTGGACATAGTCGTGAAAGAGTTTTCGAAGCGAGGCAAGAAATTCTCTCTATCACTGAAGTAACTATTTGATAATGTTGTACTCCGTTTAACAGTGTATATTTTGTACAAAGTTTCGATTTCGGCTTGTTCATCAACATGCTTCAGTCGGATTCACGGTTCGCACCTGAAATGTACGAACATCTCACCAGTTTATGCATTCGTGACGGTCGATATTTTGAGCTGCATGTACACTGTCTTTTGATCTGCATCAATGGAAGCAATCTGGAAGAGTTAAAGCTGCAAGACTTAGATCTCTACTTCCAAGTAAGCTTTCCTTATGACACAATTAACGTTTTAATACGTTGTCTCGGTTGTCCCACCAGACCGCACAATTGAAGAAGATGGATGACTGTGCTGGATGCAAACTCAAACGGCTGACTTTGAAAAATGTCCAGTCGTACTTTGCGGAACCAAACGATCTCGATCTGCTCGAGTCCGCTGTATTCGCTTTAGACATGTTGAAACTAGTATACTGCGAGAGTAGACCTAAGCTACTGCAATGGCTTGCATCGTCTGTCTTCCCCTTGCGACAATTGAAAATTTATAGTTCTAAATCAACTGATTCTTTAGTGGATTTCTTAGCTGCTTTAGATTATTTTTCCCTCAAGTACGCCGAAACGTTAAAATTCTTAGACTTACGTTTTGGATTTGACGGTCTCAAGCCTTGGTCAGAGGAAGAAATCGTACAGCTTCAAGCGAGTATTAGTCGTTTTTCGCAAATTGAGGTCGTCAGGTTGTACATCAAACCTATTTATGAGCTAACTGAAGCTTATGCGTTAGAAATCTTGAACGTTCATCGCTTGAAGACGTTAAAATGTCCCTTATATAAGAAACCCTTTTTTAACGCGCTAGCACGCCTAGCGCACAAGTGGCCCGGCGAGGACGGTCTCGCTCCCGGGCAAACGGGATCCACATTGACGTTAGAAGGTTTACAATATCCCAAGGCTGTTAAGATGATTCTTCTCTTTCGCGAAAGGGACATCGACTTCCGTATGAAACAGATTAAAGACGATACGTATGAAGTATGGTTCCCACCTAAATCTATTCCGCCAAAGCAGAGCGATAAAATAGACGCCCAGTCCGAAGGGAAGCTTGGAACCAACGGTTGAATAAATAGTATAAGAAGCTCACACTAGAAGACAGTAGGATGTCCTACTGAAAAATGTGAAAAAAAATCCCCAAACCACTGCTCCGATGTTCTAGATAGGGGGTTTTAACCCACCACCCCTATGTTTAATTTCACAAGTGCAATTACAGGAAAAAGTTTGTATCTATGATAAACTTTGATTGTATACATGGTAAAATTTTCAATCTATGATAACGCTTGTGCGTTTCATTCGCAATCGGATGAGGTGTTCCGACAGCGGAAATTAGGTTTTAATATAAAGTTGAACGTAAACTGTGAACAAAAATTTGTCGAGTTTTCGCAGGTTACACCAAATATGCTAGGGAGAAAATAACCTCAATGTTTTCGTTTCATAAAAAATTACCGCTACCTAACGCCATATCAGAGCGATTTCACTATTTTTCGCGTCAGCTGACTAAAAAATAAAACACTTTCATTGTATTGATAGCTCTCGGGGCACCACAAGACAAAAGTTATAACTAAAAAACTTTAATTTTTGTTTTATCTAAGTTAATTTTATTGAAAGAATTGTATGCTAAAATAGTTTTCGAGTGTAACGAGCGATTAGGGACCACGATAAACCTGATTTGAAAAACTCAAAAATTTGCCGAGCTAATCAAAATTTTTACGAACATATTTTCCCAAATTATGATTCGTGTGCCACTTTAATTACTTAGCATTACATTACTGTCAAGACGGTTTTTACAAATATATAACAATGTTCCCAAAATTGACGTTGACTACTATTTAAAAAAGATAGGGTAAGATGTGGACACGGAAAGATCGGCACATGGCTACACAGGTTCAACCTGACAGAAAACCCAAGATGTAGAAACTGTGATGCCAGGGAAGAAAATATACAACACCTTATAATGGAATGCCAAAACTTCGCAAGTCAGAGGAAGATTTTATTCGACAAAATGAGACGGAAAAATATACCAATAACATTGGACGAAATACTAGGGTTTGGTGTCAGAACCAAAGAGGAGCAATTTCTTATACAAAACGTATTATACCAATTTTTGAAAGAAACTGGGATAGCCAACTTTATATAACCGCTGGAGGGAATGGGAGTGCAAAAAGTAAAAAAGGACAAATAGAAAGCCGAAGACGTTAATACATCGATGACTCGACGTAGTACGTCTTTAAAAAAAAAAAAAAAAACTATTTAAAAAAGAAGCTTTTGATCCGAACTGGATAGATTTTTGGGCGACAGAAATGTCAGTCTGAATGCTGTCGTTTAGAAAACCCATACTATTTTTTCACAAATTTAAGCCCATTCTTAAAATCTTTCGTACGTAAATCATTCAATAGCAATTGTATACAAAAACTTACAACAAATTCCCATTTCTGTTCTTCGACCACTCGTCCAACGAGTTATTGACGTTTTGTGGGTTTGTCCTTAGCAATCCATTGTTCTTCTTTTTCCAAAAAAACCCTCTTCCTATTCCTTCCCGAACGCCTCCAGAATGTTAGAAGCGATTGCTATACTATTTAATAACTCATATGCATTGAAGTAAAAGACCACTTTTATTTCTTATCGAAGGCGGTATATCAGTACATTACGCGGAACTCTGCAAGTCGAAAACATCACATGATTTTGCAATAGACTCGTTGTCTTCAGTGGCAGTGCCAGCAGAGCAGTCTTTCTTACGTGAGCAATGATATGTGAAAGAATAAAACTTGGGTGTGGGATTGTATTGCGTCATCCTCAAAGTTTACTGAAATAACGAAGCTTGGTTCGACAGGACGCCCAAGAGAAAGGTACCGTATCTGTATTTTTATCACAATTGCGTCTTAACAGAACCAAAATTTCACGTTTCCAGCGAAGAATTTCGTGAACGTGTGGAGAATAATTCCGCATTTGGCTTTTGTGTGTCAAACCGATCCACAGTCATATGTTGGGATCCTTCTTTAGAATAGTATAAAGTTATGATAAGATACGAAGATACTTTAAATACTAACGAGCAATCGTTGCTAAGTGACTGATGTGCTAAGGGGAAATTACGAGCGTGGCATGTAGGAATGCAGTACCTTACCCGAAGCTCACAGCAAAGAAACGTTTGATTTTTATTAAAAACCGAGAACAGTAAACAGCAGTGTTTCGCACGTAATTGATAGGACAGCTTCCGCTTAATATAACTTAAAGTTTAAGCCTTTAGAGGGTAACTTCGTGACGAGTTTGGGGGAAAGACGGTGAACATTGGCCACAGACTGTGAAATCGTTTGCTATAGTTGCTTGTAATGCTGTTATTGCTCGGACAATGTTACGAACACTGTTAGTAATGCGTTAGGTCTGCCATATTACATTGTACAATATTTCAAATTAACTGACGCTGTTCGAGCTCTGATGAATAAAATACTAAAAAATGACAAGTGTCAGAAAAGTGTCCATAATAGTATGCGTTTATCTCGACAGAATGCTAGTTTACGAGAATAGTACATCGATTCGCATTGTCTGGAATCGCCCTACATTGCTATTCCGATTACACATGGTTTATAGCAGAAATTTACACTGACTTGGCACTTGAAGATCCGAAGAAAGATTACCTCTCGAGAACCTCTTCGAACGAATACTAAATAACTATTTTACAATATTCTTTAGTTGACTCGCTTCACTTTTGAACTTAGAAATGGAGTCGAGGTAACATTTTGCGTATTTTAATCGAAGAGGACGCTGGTTATCGAAAATCGACCTTGACCCTCAAATTGGCATCAAACTGGGCAAAACTCAAACGAAATTTAACTGCTTCTGAGTCTGAGTTGTTTCTTTCGTGAACGAGACATCGACTTCCGTATGAAAGAGATTGGAGAAAAGACGTATGAAATATGGTTCCCCCCTAAATCTCTTCCGCCAAAGCAAACGAAATTTAACTGCTTGTAATGTTTCGATTTGCTTTTTATGGCTCAGTTAGGTCGCGGAGAAAAAAGCGTATGTTCTGCTTTTTAATTCCTAATGACAATCTTAACTGTAGGAAGACTTTTTAAACCACTTGAATAGTCGATCAAATTCAGCAAAACTTTAAAAAAAGTAGATCCGGATCGGGAAAGATCCCGATACGATCAGATCAGATAATAGATCCGATCATTTCGTTTAT
>JAHZNP010001291.1:0-22135 GCA_020615345.1 Triops cancriformis
CCGGCGCTGGTCGCATTTATGGACGAAGCAGCCAAGATATAAGACTATAACCCCTCAACCCCCCTACCCAACCAACCCTTTATCACCCTACCTGAACCCTGCTCCCCTTCTTCCCTTATCTTACCTCCCCTACCCACTGATTGTGCCTAGCACATTCAGTGCTGTTGTTTAAGTTACATCTTCCCCTAATGTTATTGGAGATTTGTTAAAGTGCAATTTTTCTGTACGGACAAATGCCGGCAATAGGCGCAAGCCTACGCGGGCCAATTCAATAAAAAAAAACATAGAAAAAATAAATTTTATATTTGTTATTATGTATTTTTGAACTCCGACTTTATCAACTATTGTTTTGTAAATTCGATTATCTAGGCAGTTTACCTAATCGTTGATCATGTAAACTGTCGTTCCATATTAATAATTTTCGTGAAATCGTATAAAGAGAACGAAGAGCATAAGCCAGAAAAAAAGTTAAAAACAACAAAAGCAAATCAAGGACTTTTAATTAATAGAACGTGGCGCGGTGTGTTCTGATTTATATTTTGAAATACACCCGAGCAGCAGTAACGTCCTTACTTAAATAAGGGGAGAGAAAAAAACATTCCGTAGCAAAATCCCCCATTACACTTGCAATTTTGTCCTTGTACTATTCTTTTTTCGTTATTTATTTAAGTTGTTGAATAAAAGGTGAGGAAGGACCAATGTTTACCATAACCGTTTCACTTCTTTTCCGTTTAGTTACCATGGTTAAATATTGATAATTAACCAAGACTGAAAAAGGTAAAAATTATCAATCAAGCCAATGTGAAGCCGATTTTTTTAGTCGAGCCAAGCCGAAGCCGGTCTTGTGAATTCGACTCGAGCCCACACGGGTCTGAACCTGGTTCACAAGCAAAAGAGAATCTCGCTGAGCTGTTTTGGGGTAGAAAAAAGGAAAGGGAAAATCTAGAACAAGTAAATTTTCACCGAAAGAAAATATCAATTGCTGACTTTAGATGTCACATTTAGAGTCTCTGAATTACATTTGCTAAGTCATTTTTCTGCAAAAGTGGAATTTCGGTTGTCGCGTCACGCAGTTAAACTATTTTTATTTGATTTGGTCCAAGACATAAATAGTGATTGAAAGATTAGCCGTCCCATTAATGCTCCTGTATTCGTCGTATGCTACAATTGATCAAAACATGTGCAGTAGCCTACTTACTGGATACTTATTTCATTTTATATGTTTGAATATATATTTATATTTTTTTACTGGCTTGGCGTGCCATGGAAATGTTTCCATAGCGATCCCTGAGCTGAAAAACTTACAAAGCAAGGAGTCTTACAGAATGCTAATTTATATACATGTTTCCTTCTGTACCTTTACGTCACCCTTGTAACCAGGGGGCTTACGGGTTTTTAACCCTTCCACCACAATTTTTGTTTTTACAGTGGTGAACATGGGAGAAAGACAAACAATCGCCCTCAACGAACCAAAATCTTGGGTAGGGCCATGCTTTACCCTTGCTGAGTCTACACACAAATTCGTACACCACCAATTTACTAAAATGTATTGTAAATTATTATGCTGCAATCTTGGAAAAAAATAAAGCCAAAACCTGAGTTATTTTTTTTTTCTAGAAAAGTAAGGTGTAGCCAAAATACAAATTAGCAAATCACAGTTATCTATCTCTAGAAGATCCTTTGCTACAGTAACAATTCGATTTTTTAGGTGGATCACCGAGCCTTAAAAACGAAGTCTGGACTTCAACATCTTCACACGTCGTCATTTGCCTAAAAATTGTTAAAGCGCTGAATGATCCGAATGCTATTAACATTATATCCAAACTACCTTATGAGAAAGACCAGCGAGTCCAAAACATTCAACCCAGTTACGGCGCTCGTTTCAACGTAATCTGCTGCACACTCTTTGGCTAGTCGTTGCGCTTCGTGAATAGCAACACACCGTCGAAATTCGCTGCTTGCCTGATCTTTCAAATCTGCTTTCGTGCCACACAAGACGATTGGGATCCTTTTGTCAACAGACTCCTAAATACGGATGAAACCATTTACGACGTAGGACCATGTAAACTGGGGAGTAGCAAGAAAGCTTTACATCAATATTCTGAAGCCACTGGCGGACATTGACGAACGATCTTTCATTCGTTACATCGAAAAGCAGCATGACGCCGTCTGCACGTCGAAAGTACGACTTGGTGATGGATCGAAACCGTTCCTGACCTGTAAAAAATGAACAGCACAGGGAGGCTGAATATGGATCTCGACTTGAACAGTGCAAAGCGCAATTACCCGCCGTATCCCATAATTGGACCGATATATTTCTTTCATCGACGCGTAGGGACTTGACTCTGAAATCCACTCCTTCAAATATAAAATGTATTAGGTCTATTTTCTAACTTATTTACCAACGGGGTCGTACCCAGCGTTGTATTCAGGTGAGACACAAATTCACCAGTGTAGAGGCGAGATATAAAACTGGATTTTCCAACTGCAGCATCGCCAGCGAAAACTACTTTAAAAGTTCGGTCGGGCGGCCCAGTAGGTTCCGCGGACGTAGATCTACGAAGCAAGTTGGGCGTATAATACCTTTCCCCGTCATGGCCGGTTAACTTTAATTCATCTTGAAGGGAACGTGGACCCTCCGGAAATGCACTGATCTGAAGATTTCCATGCCCGTTACTAGTCAGCATTAATGAGCCATGACCGCTATCAGACAGCTTTTCAGGATCCGGGTGATTAGTTAGCTGAAATGCCGGTACTTTATAGCGCTCTGCTTCTAGCAAACTAGGTGAAGGTGAAGGACGCGGTGAAAGGTGGAAGAAACTAGTATCCATGCTGGCCCTTAGGTTGTCATTCATATCCTGCAATTGGCGATTAGCATCCCTAAAGAATTCAGAAGCGAATCAATCAAGTTGTTTGTCAATGTAAATCTCCATGAGATACAATTGATTATCAAAAACTAACAAATTGTCATGATTAATTCACAAGGATTAACTAAATATTATTCTTTCATAGTGCTTGTGTAAGGCTTTGTTCGCAACTCAATATTCATTGAATACAGTAGATTTAAAAAAATGATACAAAATACGAAAACCTACCTTAATAACTGCAACTGGCGTTGTGAATGTTCATTTTGATAAACACATTCGGAAAGGGCTTCTTTTTCGCAATGCAGCTGGCGATATTTCTCCTCATAATGATTCCTAACTTGGTTCAGTTCCGTACGCAATAAAAGCAAGGTGGTTTGGGCGTCCGATAATGCACCTCGCAATTGACGATTCTCTAGGGAGGCTTCTTCAAAATGTTTCCATGCCTCCTGATCCAACTGTTTCTCTTTCTCTTCTTTATTTAGCCAATTTTCAACCTGTCGTATGCAAAATACCAAGAAATCGTTTGAATGCTCGAATCCTTTCTCCACTTTCTCGAAAGCTTAATAGCAGGGCTAACCGGATACCAAAATGTTTCCTCTTTGTCCCCTATAAATAACCCTCGTTAGTGTTTTACAACCCATTGCTGAACTCATCACAAGAGAGATCGGTAAGTGTTTAGTCGTCTTCCATTTGTCTGAAATGGTTAGTTTTTAACATTAAAACATTTACTTTTACTTAGTGTTTAAAATGAAGTCCACGGTACTAGTCGCTTTACTGGCTATTGCTGGTGCGGTCAGCAGCGGAAATGTTACGTCAACTACTACCAAACCGTCCACCGGTGCCAAAAAGTCCACAAGCACCACTAAAGTAACTGTACCTACAGTAAGGCCTCCAGTTTTCCCAACACCGGCGTTGTTTCCACCTCATGTTCAAAACTGGCCGTCAGGTCCACTCCCTCAGCAGGAGTTTACTCAACCAGCGTTTCAGCCACAAACTCAGTTTCCCCTTCAAAGCTTTGCTCCACAGCAGTCTTCCGCGTTCCCACAAGCTCCGCAGCCAAATTTCTTCCCGCAGCCGTCTTTCCAGAGTTCCTTTGGCCAGCAACCTTTCCAACAGCAGCAATTTTCTCTGGCTTTTGGTCAACAACCCGCTTTTCAACAGCAGCAATTTCCTCAATCGGGTCAGCAGCCTGCTTTCCAACAGCAATTTTCTCAGCCGTCATTTAGTCAACAACCTCGCGTCACTTCGCAATCTGCTTCACCCCAAAACGTCGCTGCCAACACGAATGTATTCGCTACTCATCCACAATCCAATTTTTTCACACCTGTTTCGCATCAATTGACCCAACCTAGTACCCCGCAACTGACTAGCAAAGCAGCTGCTATTCCACAGAAGCACCAATCTGCAATTCAACCATCTCAATCACAACAACAGCAAGGCGCTCCGGCAGTTCAATCGCAATTTTCCTTCCCCATCCCGCAACCTTTCCAACAAAACCCGCAACAGTTCCAACAGCAATCCCTGATTCCTAATTCCAACGTTCAACCCTTTTCAGGCTTCCAGCAGTGGCAGCCGATGGCTAATCCAATTGGAGCATCCCTACAGCCTTCTTTCAGTTTATTACCTAAACCTTTAAATCCTCCTAATGCAGGCGCCCAAGCCTTCGAACAGTTCCAGCCATCAGACTCTCAAGTCTTTAACTCCTTTACAGCACAACAGTCACCGTTTACATCCTTTGCACGAGCAGAATTAACACCTTGGAACCCTTCGCAATCTAATTCCTTTTTCCCTCAGCTTCAACAGCCGCAGCTGCAACAACTTCAGCAACCTCAGTTTTCTCCATTTATGGGTTTCCCTCAGTCTAATAGTATGTTCGCATAAATGTCATTTTGTACAAGTTTGGTAATAAATTTTGTAAAGAGCGGTTTCAGCGTTGTGTACCCACTGTGCTTGGCAATAAAACTTTAAATGAAATTTCTTTTTTTAATGAAATTCTTTTACAACTAAACGTACATAATTATATTTAATATTCCTTACTTCTTGTAGCGTTTAAATTATAATGCTTAAAAGAAGAAAATTGATAGCTTACTTTCTGAAACAACCTCAAGTGCGTTTGGAGATCGTCAATTTCGCTTTCCATTTGTTTTTGCAGTAGTCGTTTCTCCGTCTCAAATTTCAGCTCGGCTTCACGGCGGGCTTTTTCGGCTACTTTCGCGACCTGGGCATCTAATTCCTCTTCTAACGTTTTCAGATGCTCTTGATGTGCTTCTCGTTCCCTGAGCATTTTCGATTAAACGACGAAAGGTGAGCGAATGACTAAGTCAGTCTTACCTTTTATACTGCTCTTCTAAGAGTACTTTTTCGTGCTTCATTTCCTCGAGCTCTTGCACCAATTTGGCAACAGTTAGCTCCATTTCGTCCGAAATTGGAGCCCTGGACACTTTTCTCGCTTGCTGAGTATTACTTACACCCGACGAAATCAACTCACGAAATCCCGACTGAAAATCCTCGAAATCAATCTGTCCATTTCCATCTCGGTCGAGGTCCACAAAGATATTATCCGCGTCTCCATTGCTAATATCAAAGCTGGCACACAACTCCCTAAAGGCACTTTTCCCAATAAATCCTTGCTTTCTTCTGTCACAGGTACGAAACAACTGCTCTAAATCCGGTTCCATCGCCAGCCGCAAGATTGCTACTAAAAAAGTAATGCCGGAGAACGACGCATATTTCAAATCCCAGCCCTCATCCCGTGAAATTGGAACTGCTTTTATAAATTGCCTTGGCCCCATATGAACATCGGCACAGGTGTTCCATATGAGCCACCTGTCTGACGCCATCGTTTCAATTGCAATGCATTCATCTTTCGATTCTATCTCCCCCCCATCAGTTTTTCAAGCCTTCCCGGCGTACTTTTCTTTATTTACTCAATGCATACAAACACAGCTTGGGGCAAAGCTGAAAAGAATAACAAAGAAAAACTACCGTCACCAATGAGGGAAAAATTAACTTTCTTCTCTGCATTCGCTAGATTTGGCTTGTAGGCTTTTCCGACGTTCACATTTGGGGCAAGGTTGATTGGGCTTCATACACAAGGCATGATACACCGCACCACACAGCTCACACTAAACCAAACGTGAATAATCAGGAAATGCAATAAAAAACGACCAAGGAACTTAAATTCCACAATATAAAATGTATACCCGGAAAACCGAAGAAATGTCGAAAGGAAAGATGGGTTCTTCACTTCGACAGAACTCGCAAATAAAGCCCTTCTGTGAACAGAAAAAACAGGCAAGGACGTGACTTCTAGCCCAATTAACTAGCTTCTGGATAGTTTGTGCCAGCACACGATTGGGAACTTGCTGTAAATCCTGAAATAAGCCCAAATTTTCTTTTCATCAAAAGTCCCCATCATGGATGGAGATAGTCGCTTTTTTTGGTTACCAGCAAGGAGTACAAATGAATGTGTTCGTATAAATGCTCGCGTGGCCATAGCTTCTTCCGAAATTTCTCGTCCACTCTTTCCCTGCACGTGAGTAAATAGGCGCTAAGATGATGCAACTGTGTACGCTGTGCACGTAGTTCTATAAACTCCTCAAAGGCATCGTAAACCAATGGATTAACCTTTTCCACATGTAGCAAAGGCTCCGATTCTATTTCTTTGAGGAAAACAGCCGCATTCACCGAAACGGTACGCCGTGACCAATCACCATTTAAAATTATTCGTGCTGGTACAACTGATTCTTCCTCTTTATGGCAATCTTCACAATAATAACCTCCAGTAAAACCACACACCCTAAACACAGACTATTAGCACTGAATATGATTTTAAACCAAACCAAGCTCTACATTGTACAAGTATAGTAAAAGTTATAATGCTGTAAAATCTCGCTTTAGCGAAGCCTGATCGTGACAAAAGGTCGCAGACAGTTGGTAATGGCGAGGTTTTTCTGCATTCGGTAAGCGCTACTCGCTACTGCGCGGTAAGCGCTATTGTTATTTTGCTGAACAAGATGAACATTCAACGAATTTCTCTCCCAAGAAAATGAAGTTTTGATAAACTTCACGGTGGTTTAAACTTCATTAGCTCACATGCTTTTACAATTACTAACATTCCAAGCTTGTCCCTATAACTACCCTTCACAGTTGCATTGCATTCTTCCGTCTTAATTGCATCTTTTGTCTATGTTATTAATTATTATTGATGTTAACTGTTAGTAATTACGACTTCTACGGCAACGAGCCTAGCTCACGCCTAATAAATTACTTTTTTAAAAAATACGACTTCTTCGACCTCACCCTCCACAAAAGAAGTGCGGCGTAAACACGTCCAAGACTTGAAGGCTTAATTATAAAAATACCGTAAGTGCTACTCAAAAGTTTTACTTCACATCTGAAAGTACACACAATGCAGCTTATGTGTTAAAATCCAATCGTTAAAAATTGCAGACAGTTTCGATTTTAATCAGGGCACCCATTTTGGACATTTATGTACTACCCAGTGGTTATTTCTGATGGCATTGCTGCAACTTTTCGACAAAAGACAGCTCTAAGTTCAACAATGGTTCTTGGTTCATTTTTTTTTTAGTTTTCATAAAGTTGCGAACCGTTGAATGCCTGCCATCCTCCATTGTTGCGAAAGGGGAGCTAGAGCCGTGGAAATAGCTCTACCAATCCCGACTCAAAACCTTCGAGGTTACCATTTTTCAAAAGCACTTGACATATCATTTGATTAAACTTTAAAAATCGTGAGGTATTTATGCCGAACCCTGTCATAATAAAAAAATAAAGGAACAATAACGAATAATTACTTTGCTACTCCGTATAGGACACCAATGAGCCGACTACAATCCAAACACCGGTAATTTTGCGCGACTAATCCCGTCTCGGTAGCAATTTTTTCCACCAGTTCCATAAAGCTTGCTCGGCTTTGTTCCCCACTTGACAATACTTCAAAATCACCCGGTTGGGAGTCCCCGCTCTTCAGAATGAAAGAAAAACACGGAGAACTCTTTTCATAACAAAACGGGGGAGAGAAATCTAATTTTGCTCGGCGGAGCAAAGCTTACCTTGGAAGAAGCCTCCTCCTCTTCTTTGCTTTTCGTAGGTTTAAAAAACTCGAAGAAATCTGGCGTGGGCGCCACAGAGTTATAGCTTTTCAGCAAAGCCGGAAAATCTTCCTCCTCCTCCTCTTCTACGCAATTATTCCTGACAGTACTGTGCAGCAAGCTTCTATCTACATAAAAACTGTCATCTGGCGTAGAAGGCAGCTGTGGGGAATCATCCAACTCGCTTGTCTCATTTGTCGAATAGTCAAATTTCTGCTCAACTGGCGATATGATGTTTTGCGCTCTGACGCCCGTCTTGTCAAACGCTTCCGAATCGACCAGGGCAGTCATGCCTGATTCTCCAACCAAATCTGCCGACCCGAGACCCGAGTCCCCCTCGGACTGCCCTAAGACTAGCCTTGGGCCCAACGTTTTGCTGGTCGTTTCCGTTGCACGCATTCGTCCGATACTCGGGGCAGGCTCTTCGAGCGGAGTCTGTCTACCGGAACCACTTGGCGTGCTCGAATCCACGATGAGTTTGAATGCCAATTCCTCGTCCAACACCGCCATGGTAGAGCCAATGTTGACGGACAAAGAAGCGTGATGAAATGTTGCAGTCTCCTCCCCTTCAGGCAGCGATTCCGCTACGTCGACGCCTTGAACAACAGCCTCCTGTATGATAGGGGTGGGCGGTACCCACAACCCAGCCAACATTAACGGCGTAGTTGTCCAGTGGTTGAGAATACTGGCGTTGACGGCTAACTGGAAATGAAAAGGTTCCAAGCCCTCAAGTAGCTTCCGTATAATGTCCATCTGCTCTACGTCTCTTAGTAAGGCGTCTTTCTCGTAAAAATCCACCAGCATCTTCTTATCTTTACTTAACATGTAGAGGTAGCTTGCTAGCAAGCCTTCGTTGATTGCGAGGCGAAGCCACGCCCTACATCGGCCCACGTCCGTCCGGATCCATCCGCAAGTCTGCAAAAACTCCACGTCATGACGATGGGACAAAGATAAGATAAAAGGCCAGAAATTAGGTTCGGGCTGGCGAATTAAGTCACCGGAAAGTAACACGTGCGAGACCCTGTCAATGAAGGGGTCTCGCAGTCGGTGAATGAAAAGCGCTTCTACAACACAGCACAAGTTATTAGAAGCATCCGACGATGTGATGGATGCTTCTGAAGTGGCATGTTCTCTTTGCAATTCACGAACTGCTTCGCCGAAGTGGCTCGTGAGTGCTGTTTTGATCAACAAGTCTCTGTCTCGGTCTTTCACTCGCCTTCGCCACAAACTCATTTTCGCTTTCTTTTTCCCTTTCCTCCTTTTTATTGATTTATGTTTAGTGGCAGATGTTTTGGCCTCAAGGTGACTCTGTTAATGAATAGTTCTGCAAGACACGAATGGTCGCTTCGTAAGCACAACCGGGGCGAACTACGCGGTAGAGACCCGGTTGGGAAAGATCGACAATGGTGGAACCGAGGCGCGCTTCAGGCGTGGAATCGCAAATAGGGCCGCTGTCAAATACAGCAGCTAATTGGTGCCAAAGAGTTTTAAATTCGTTTACGGCGAGGGTGCTGGGATTACCGCTCAAATTGGCGCTTGTAAGGGCCAGCGGTCCGTTGCAAACTTGGGCTAATTGGCACACAAACGGCGCACGAGGGATACGGATACCTACGAGGGAGGTGTCAGGATTAAGCTCCGGGTTGAGAGAAGGTTTGCGTCTGAAAATTAGAGTGACAGGTCCAGGTAACAATTCCGCCAGCAAGGCGTTCGGGACGGTGACGTAACTGTACTCGTATAGGTCGGATAAAGAAGATACGCAAATGGCAATAGGCTTGGCCGCGTCACGGGTCTTAATCGCGTACAACTGTCGTACGGCGGAACTATTCTGCGCCAATGCAGCTAGACCGTATAACGTATCCGTAGGCACGGCGATAACGTGCCCTTTCATTAAAAGAGTGGCCGCTTTTTCAACTGCATTCGATAATGCCGAGGAACTTTGATCACAGATTTTGAAGACATTGACGCTCATTTGATTAGCTAACAAATAAAAGTTTCTACGATAACTAGCTCTACTAAGGCAAGATAACGGTCTGAAGTTCATGCGTTCCAATTTGTATAGTTCTCAGGATAATCACAACTGGGTTGAAATGTTGGCGCAAAAGTTTGTGACTCCTAAACAGAAACGAACACGTTGTCTTCTAGTCCCTCCAACGGTGACCACACTGCATGTTACAGCATTTGTAGAAAGTAGTCATAGGTTCATCGGCTGAGCGGGTCTGAATTTGCATGAAAAATGCTCGGCCGTGGTCACATTTAGGACACGGAGCGTCAGTCGCGTCTACGTTTTCCCATGCCGCAGCTCCTCCAAGTACATCGTCCACTTCCTAAAAGGAAAAGTTATTTTTAAAAGTAATACTTAAAATGAACCAGCACTGTCTTGAAATACGATGATGTTACCTTTAGCTTGGGGTAAGTTTTGCTGGTAATCGCGTGAGTGATATTGTGCACGTACGGGCAAGTGCTACAAACTAATCTATAAGAAACTCGGCCTTCTTGAACTTCCAGAAGGTTTGAGCAAGTTGGACAAAACATTAACATATTAAACGTTGAACATGGACAGTTCAACAGAACAGACTTAAATTTGTTACCATGTTGTCACTGTGAAATGTGGCACCACAACAAAGTGAAACATACTAACTAGTGATCGCGAACAGCGAATCGTACAGTTCGCGCTAAGGCATCTCGCGATCATTTCTGAATTTCTTCACAGTATGGGACCATAGAGGTATTTCTATGGTCCCATACTGTGGTATCTCTATGTATGGTATCTCTATGTATGGGACAGAAACTTATGGCGAGTTCCATTTGCAACACTGGTGCGCACCAAGTTTTTGGAACACAGCAAATAGTTGTGTTTCAAAAATTCAGTGAGCACCAGTGTTGCAAAAGGAACTCGCCATTAAAGAATGGCATTCCACGTCATGCCAATCATTGTTGTTTTTTTCATCTTTGACCTGAGTTCCCCTACATCCCTAGGCAGGGGCGTCATGATTGGATTGTTTATAGGGTAGATTTAATCGACTGTATTTGACGATTATACCGACTCTATTCTGATAATTTTTGCCGACCAGTATAACAGTGACACAGTTATCAAAGGAAAACTTTTCCCATATTTAATATTTGATAATATATTTTCGATTCTGAATATTGCCGACCAAAATTGTACCTACTAGGCATTTTTACCAATTACTGGGGGATTCCCCTTCACCCCTCGCTACGCCCCTGTCCTTAGGCCTGTCGATTTCGGAATCTGCTGCTGCATTGTACCGGGATCTGAAGTGCATTTTAGCGAGTTCCATTGGCAAAATTGGTGCACACTGAGTTTTTGAAACACAACGATACAGTGTGTTTCAAAAACTTCAGTTTTTCGAACACAAGTAGTCGCCTGTGTTTCAAAAACTCAGTGCGCACCAATTTTGCCAATGGATCTCGCTATTAGTCTCGTTCAAAGAGGTACAAATTCAACATGTCTCGCGTTTCGCTTTGGCACCGATAACTACCCTCTTCTGCCATATGTATTCCCCCCTGCTTCATCACACATATTGGCGCAACGGTGAACGGCAATTTCAAAAACCACTTCAGCAAATACCGCGCACGCTTATATTCTCGGTTACTGCTATCGACTTATACATGCACGGTTATAGTAGAAGAGACTAGGGACGATGTAAACTTGGAAAAGTTTTCCTTTGCGTCTTAGCAGACAGACTAAATATACAGTAATTACTATGTAATAAAGATAAAGTCAATCATATTTCAGATTATAAAGTGTCTGTTATGCCACTGTACACTGAAAAACCGAAAATTTAAGTAAGTGGTCATCAGAACGGAATGCTCCTCTGTTCTTCAACTTGTACTAGTTCTCAGACAAATTTCGTTGTGGGCTTGAACGCTTTTAAGCTGTGTTTCTTTCTGCAAGGGGGGAAATCAGATTTCAATTATATTTTCTTTGTTTACCTCCCATTAAGTTTCCTTACTAGATTCTTGCATTTATTTTTATCGAGCGGTTGATTTTGACAGACCGTATGTCCTAATTTTTCAGCTATAGTTTCATTCCTGTTGCACCACGAAAGGTGTTCTCTGGTCTCTTGTACATCTTTCAGTCGCAACTTCGCGAACCGAGCAACTGTTCACTTCTGCATAACTAATAGTCTCTTTTAGGTCTCAATTGTATATTTCGCTTGTCCTTTCCGTTATTTCAAGGCACAACTGGCAAAATACAGAAATAGCAAGAAATCATTGAATGGCCCCAAATGATGACATTCAACTTTAAAGACGGTGAAAACTTACAGTGATGGTCCACTGACGAATTCTGAATCATACACCAATGGTAAAACCGATAGTTCGTCGGGTGTAACAAATCTGAACATAAATAAAACATTGGAACGTAATTACATTACTAAGCCCATATTACCTACGAAGCAAGGGCTGCACAGCTTTTGCTGGGATACAAAGAAGGAGGTACAATGCATATACTTCAATACATCTTAAGATCGCAAGAATGGAATGTGTTTTGCCCCTAACCGTACTATAATGAGTTCCGCTTTTCTTACTTAGGGAAGAGCATTAGTCTAATACTCCTTGTGGAATGTTGCTCTGTTTTTGTACTGAGCATAAGCCACGTCCGGCGACGCGTGAGAAAAGTTGCGTGCCGCGAATTCTGGCTTGGGAGCTGCGGGCATCGATCGTCGAGCTATGTTTCAGGCATTTTGCGTTCCCGAGGATGAGAGTGGTGTCGCCTGTCATGCTGAATGATCCCAATTTTGGGTTGCTTGTGACACTTAATACCAACATGGTGGGTACATTCTTTATAAAGCATAATCTGTTTATGTTTCCATTACCTCGTTGTATGGTCCCTAAAAAATTAAGACACCTATAAGCGCTGGTGTGAAATTCTGAACCATTAGAAAACCTTATGCTTTAGATTCTGTATGAGAGATCACGTTTATACCAATATATAAAATTCTTAAAAAAATAAAAACCTTCGACTGAGCATCACTGCAGCATTACTGTAATGCCTACTTTTAAGAACATCACCCTAAGCAGGTTCAGGGGTATGAGAAGGATCTTCATAATCAGAAAAAACTAATCGTAGTTGGCTGCGTCGTTGTGGGTTGCATAATTGTCCACGTAGTTGGAGTTCTTGCAGTTTTGACTGTGCTGGTGTAATTATTGTCAGAAGGTTTTGTAGTGCTAGATAGGCCGGGGCTTGTCGTTTTAGGGATGAACGCAGGATAGGTCTTCGGAGTAGTAGGATCAGGCAGAGAAGGTGTAGACTGAGGAGCTTTTGCGGACGGCCTGGAACAAGGAAAACGACGAGGCTGGTAAGATCAAATCAAGCAAATACTACAGACACAGTTCGATAGTACTTCTCTGTCGAGTCCAGGGAACCGAAATGTCGAATCAAAGCCTGGTTATTGCTTATAGATTGGCTTTCCTGGTTTCGAATGGTCTTTCCTTCCCAAAGCTCCCGATCGCCGCCGAGGTGGTTGATAATCCAAGACTTTTACACCAGGAGTTTGGGTCCTATCCCACGACCAGGTTTCAGATCCAACCGAAGCCTCTCTCCTATTTGAAGGCAATTGGGAAGACAGGGCCTGAGGAAATTTTACAGAGTCGGTGGACGTTGGAAACCATGGCATTCTTGCGAAGACGCCGTTGCCGTTGTTGCTTGTCGCTTGATTCGACGTACCGACATTGGGGGTACTAGGGACGCTGCTATCGGGTGGTGATGGCGGCCTTGGGTACCGATCGCCTGGCCTGTGGAATGAGGAGGCCTGGGCCATAGTTACCAAAGCCACGCTGCAGAGCAGGATTGAGGAAATACCGAATTGCATCTATAAGGGCGAATGCGTGTAAATAGCCAAGTTTAACTGTACTATCTTGTTTCTCTGCGAAGCTGAAAGAGAAGCCTTTTTATGGATGATAAGGGTAAGCTTTTATGACCCAGAAGGTCCTGGCAGGTCTTAACAGCCAGTGAAACGAACGCGTTTTTGACGAGCTAGTAAAAACTTCCCCTGTATCTCGGGCAACAAGCCAAAAGTTCGTATACGTGCGCATAGCTCGCACTTCTTCTGTTTCTATCGGAAGTACTAACACGAGTTGATCGCAGGATCGGAACTGTTCAAAAGCGCAAAGAGACTTTTGAAACGACGCAAGTGTTGTTAATCCAACCATTGATGAAACATCCCCCAACACGCACACTAGGCTGATCAGACAACTTACCACCACACATTATGGAAAGTGCTGAGTGAAGATCAGGTTGAGTGATGTTAGAATTCAACGGCTGAATTGAAAGGTTAAACGAGGAGGGAAAAAACGTAAAAAACTTTTCCGAATATAAAAGCTGGTATTCTGCGCAAAGCTTAGTTGAAAGAAAAGTTTAAATTCAAATTTCTTTGAATTGTAATATGAACTGAACTACACTCTAAATAATACTTATGAAAGCAAATGAAACTTACGGTATTCTCTGTGTATAGACTTGTCTTCTTGGGCTGAGGTATTGAAGTACCAATGTAGTCAAGTAGCACGAGGTCGTTGGCGATGTTAAGTTCGTATGACGTTTCGACAGGAAAACACCGCTTTTATACACATTCGCAAGTAGATGATCCTAGTTCCAGTTTTCACTGGTTCGCTGCCCCTCCTCTTCGGATGTTGATATGCTAATGTCTATCTGCGGAACGCGTAGGTACAGACACCAAGTTAAGGAATAGCGCTAATTCGTGAAGTTGGGAAATTCCACGGCGAACCCCTTTTAGCGTGTACGAAATAACACGAAATGATTTCCGTTCCTGAAACAAAAGAAAAAATACACTCCGGAATCCGGTGTGAAACATTTAGACGGTAATGCGCATCCACGTAACAGGAGATTACGGCACCAGCGTGGAATGTGGTTAAATTTTCTTACGTGTCATGGGAATATAGAATGGATGCGGTTAACCGGGGTTTTGTATTTTTCCAGGAAGAAAAAAAGCGTCAAGATGCTCGAAGTAGTACCAAGAATGAAACATTTATTCCGTCGTTCGCGAGTACCAAAGGCACAATGACAGTTCGACTATGACTCCTCTCAATGAACAAGAAGTAGCGAAAAAAGTCATTTGACTCTGCTGCTTGACAGTGTCACCAAAGTAACCCAAATTGCACTGAAAGCCTCTGTTAAACTAGATCTCTAAATTCTTAGGAGATCAGAGGTATGCCAGGCAACCAGCGAAATGTTCTCCCTGCTCTCATGTTATAAGAAAAGAATCTACAGCAGTACAGTATATTGTACCCCATAACCTACTATCGTGGAAATCCTTTCGGAGCTTGAACCCTATTGACAAGGAGTTTTTATAAACATGAGCGTAACACGTTTCTTGTATAATAGAGCTTCCACGGAATAACACCAATCGTTGCAATAGAGTTTTCGTTTGTTCATGAGCTACCACTTTCATTTCTGAGAAATATACTGCCTAAAGACAATCGCTGTCAGTTTCACAGCGAGCCGTGAAAATATGGAACACCTTACCCTTGGCAGATGAAAGTAAGAAGGGGAATCCCAGCGCTTTTAAAAACCCGACAGTAAAAAAAGTGAAATATGGGGGCTCAGTCTTTAGTTTCATCACATGCCTCGGTGACCCACATGTCAAGTGGTTGCGTTATTAAGCTCAAACTTGGCAACAAACAACAGAAGCTGATATTACGAACAAGGTCTATTCATAACAAACTATCTTTGTCAAAATTATGTATTCGTCCTATTCCCTGTGGTTAATGATTTGCCTCCCATTGGAATGGCTCCGGCTGACCACAGAACAAAATGAGCTCCTTTTCTTTAAGCAGAAGTTAGTATGTCCCGACCAAGTAGGCGCCCAAGGGATCACATTGGCGTACAAGTTGGCCACTATTCCCTTGACTTTTAGCAGAGCACAACACGATGCTTCATCGTTCACATAAGCAGAAAGACCAAATTTTAAAAACTCTAATATATTTCTTCCTCAAATTGCCCGATGAAATGAAAAGGTTTGCACTTTCCTTTCCCTTATGTTTAAATAAAGTTTTCAATATTGTTTTACTTTTTCAAGTGCTGCCGATTTGTGCCACACTAGAATGAACTTCATCTTTAAATCATTCCGTCCTATTTTCCCACATGATTGCATTTACTGGTAATTTTTTCTCCTCTGGAAGAAAACTTGAACTTAACGGACGCTGCGATAGACTTGCGCAGTGTTCCAATGCACCTACTATATGGAAGTTCGTACCCTTCATCGAGGCGAAAAGTATCTCGATTTTCCTTGACGTTTCACCCCTCTTGCCTGTGATCTTTAGTCTTGTTTCCGACATCCATAGGGACAGACACAATACTTGTTGGACGAGTCTATGTCCGAGTTTACCCCATTGCCAGGGCTTCCTTCATATCCAGTTGAAAGCGTGCAAAATAAGGAAGCTCCAGAAATATGGAGTACGTTAATTTCACGGGATTTGAGAACATGTACACTGACTCAGAGTTGGATGAATTCCCGTACTTTGATCACAACATTAGCGACGTTGTCCATCTCAGAAAATATGTGAATAACTCAGCAGACATGCTCAAACCTTGGATTAGCAATTCTGCGTTCTTCCCCATCATTACAACCCACGCCATAACCTTCCTCATTGGTCTAGCCGGCAATATCGTGGTTATTGTCACCATGACCCGGGAATCTGATCGGGCTTCTCGTTCAGTAACCAGGTAATAAACACACCCGTTCGTGCTCGTCATGTGTTCATACCTTTCAAGCACATAAAACACATCGTCAATTGAGGACTTTTTTTACTGCCGTGTTGACGCTTATGTCTCGAGAAATTCGAGGTAAAACCCGCCTGCAAATTTACCTCGAAGAAGCATCAGGTACTTTTATGCTCAAACCTAATGAGCAAGATTTTACATGCAACGTCAAAGTTTATTAAGAGCGCAAAGTTTGGAAAAGTTGTGGGAAGATATAGTCGTACCTTCTAAGGTTATTAACACTCCATTTTCCAAAAATCTCGCACTATTTGAAACTACCTTCGTTAAGGAGTGAATTAATGCGATAAAAGACGAGTGATGGGAAAATTCGGGGCTTCAAAGCCGAAGTGAGAATTGCTTTAGAACGATGAAAGGGGGAATGCTGAAATTCGTCTTGCTGCATTTCACAGCAATTTTGACTGATTTTGCATACCTTTGCAGGGACACCGACTTTTGTTGTCGAGTGCTGCTTTCCTTGAATTATTTCTTCGTTCTGCGTTGGAATTATTGCCAACTTTTTACGCAAATTGCCTTCAGGGGGCATTTTCTAGTACACTAGTTCTGCATTCAAGGATTTTAATCCTACCAAGATCCTTCAGGCATAGTCTACTTGTCGATACATTTCTATCCGACTTCAGCCGGATAGAAATGTTCAACTTGTGGTCTATGACCCTTTGTGACCATACAAAATTCTACAAAATTGGCACGTGCCAATTTTGTAGAATTTTGACGAGCCAACTTAGTAGACTTTAGAAGTCGTTCGTAACTTATCTCCTTAAAACATGGAAAGCACTGACAGGGAACTTAACACTCGTACTTTACAACACATTTAAGTAACTAGGTGGAATTGCCTGCAAACTACAAACCGTAAGCTTACGACAGTGAAATACTCACACAACAAGCTGGTCAATCTGTGAGTCTTATTCACGATACTTCTCCAAACTCGAGTTACTGTTTTCAACTACTAGATTTAAACGATTAGCAATTCAGTCGAGCACCGGAGCCTGTGCGAGAAGCAAAAGCACAGAGGCCAGTGCACGGACATGGATAGATCTAGATACTTGTCAGGCTCTGGGAGGCTAGTACAAAGACTTCTTTCTTTTTTCTCCAGACGCATTTGTGACCAAGTAAGGGAAGATTTCTCTAGTGGTTAGCTCCACCTCCACTCCTCCCTACTTTTTGAACGAAAAAAAGGAACTTAATAAGGCTTCTGTTTGATGCTGTTGTACGGCCTTTGCTGGTTCACGTCCCCGTTTCTTCGGCCCTAGCAGTAATAAAACTGTCGTATAAACCGCGTACATTTCTGTCTCTTGTCTAGTCCGGGGGGAATCACCAGAATGTCTTGTGGATTTCGTGGTGGCATTAAACTAAATGAGCAACGGACAAATAACCCCGCTGGGGAAATGCATTCAACCATAAGTGTTCGTTCCGTTGTTAGTAACGCAAAAAGCCTGGAAAAGTGCACAACATTTTCGTACGCATTACACATGTTGCGCTTCTGTAGAATTTTCTTTTGTTGTTGTTCTAAACAAAACATCATGAAAATTTAGTCACGTGCTAGACCAACAAAATTCTGACTACTACAAAATTCGGCGTATCATCATGCAAAACGAGTTTACCGTACTATCGAATGTGCCTTTTTTAAGAAAGAAAGAAAGAAAAGTTTGATGTTAATCAACTATCAAAAAGGCATTAGGCTGACACCTAACTAAACACCCAGTTACTGTATTTGTGAATTACTGTAATTACTACATTGCTTTTCATGAGTTTCAGTGTAGTGCAGAATGTATAGTTTTTTGCTTCTATCGCCACTGTTCAAGGACGACACAAAATAAACCATTACCCTTCTGTAAGTTTTTACTTTATATTGGGACTTGAAACAATTCTTTTATCCAGAAACAGCAAAAAAAATCCGGATTTTACATTGGTTGTAAGGTAAAGGAACATGAATATAGTGTACATAAACTTTCCGTATTGTACGCACTTTCGCACGCACAAAGCTCCTGAACGACACATTTTTCGAGAAATCTCTTTTGAACCTGAAGCTGAATGTGAGCAAGCGGGAGCGAAAGAAGAAGACCAAGTTTTATACTTTGGAAGTTGACATCTCTAGAAGATACTTGCTACCATAAGTAGTTCTTCAGATAGAGCTGTCAGTGCGTGTCATAGAGGCATGAAGCTTTTAAGGGGTTTTCAGCTTTCCGGTCCGGTACGCTGGCGGCTGTTGCTACGTAAACTTACACCTCAATTTACGTTTTTGGTGCTTTTTACCTTTAAAATAGATAATGTCTTATGAAAATCCTATGTCTTACTACTTTTTCACTTTTTATGGTCGTCCGAGGAAAAGTATTTCTTGTGTCATGAAAATGGCTGCCTCGTGGTTTGCTCTGCGCACTACAGCGAGAATTTATTCAAGTAACAATCGGAGTAACCTCAACTTAACTTGATCTCAGCATAGCACTATATTTCGTGTGTTAAAATAATGTATTGTCCATCTCCATTTTGGCTGTTAGCGGATGTTAAAAAATGTAAGCCAAACAATCATCAATCAAACGTGTCACTTTCGTTCAAGGCTACAATTGGCGTATGAATGATCAAGTTTGTCGGACTTTGAAAAATGTTTCAATCTGTGTGATCAGATGTCAGAGATAAGTTTCCAAGCTCCGTCGGATGTTTCGTAAAATTGAATTTCATCTCTTCTGCTTCAAGCCATTCTAATCGACTGTTACAGCAAGAAATGCAGAAGTAGAACACAAAGATTTATACAAATAACGGAAATTGTCTCAGTACAAATACGCTATGCGTTGCTTTGCTCTAATTTCTGGTATGTCCATTACTAACTTTTGTGGCTGTAGAAATGTTGAGGAGACAAGAAAATTTGCACCACGTATTTTTTATTGTTCAGTCCCAAGCTATTCCTACACACTCAGATTGGCAGGCTTCCAATTTTGCACACTTACCACAGTTTCTCATTGATATTTCATCACGCGGCAAAAACTTTATGAGGGCCATTAATAACGATTCGTATTCAATGGTCAGTCATAAAAAACAATTGCCCGCATTGACTGCTCGTCGGCGTTCATGACCAATTCCAGGGTTCGTTCTCTACCTCCTTTTCTTTTCCCGTGAGTGTCGTATATATTGGTTTAGCTATCGTAGATAATTGCTCCGACATAAAAGTTACTCACCATACGGGAAGACGAATATTTGAGGGGAAAAAATAGGTTATTCTAGAAGATTATTGCTTTACCGCCTTTCTGGGAATCTTTTTACGCTGAAAAAAAAATTCACGCCGAACTCAATGATATAGCTATCAATTGCAGTTCGTGTAGTCCAATTTCAGAAGGAGTGGTTTGCCATGGTAACGCAATATCAGCTTAACAACACATCTTTTTAATATAGCTCCGCCTTCTTTGGCCGTGATGGCAAGGGTGTTGTTCCACGCACTTCTGTACATATTCTTTGTTTGAAATTTTACGCAAACACTTTTCTTGTCAATACTAATCCATTCCATTTCGCTTATACAAAGGGATCCACTCAGATTCGAATTGTAATATAATTTCCAAGTTAATTGGATTCTACTGGGTAACCGTCGTACCCAATATTCAGACCTTCCACACCAATTCCCAGCGACGAAAATGGTTTCCAAGTAAGAATTCGAATCCACCCCTCTCCCTGCACTAGCAGTAGGACTACGACCGCGACAGCCTTTTTGCTTTCTTGTCGCTCGGAAAATATGATAATATTCAGGAAAAGCAGCAAGCTGCCTGTGCTTTTCCTCTTGTCGTATCGCAAAGTCATTGATTTGGCTTGCTCATCGTATTCCCGTAAGTTATTGCTGATACCGATATTCGTCGGTGTGTTTTTTTCCATATGGAAAGACAATATCGCATGCTCACTTCCATTTTCAATCTTTTACCAATCTTAGTTCTTCCTGGGACTCAATAGTCGCTTAAAGACCAACGCAAATTGCTCCTCTTAATATCGATTCTCGTCATTCAATACTCCTCTGACCATATGACAGAGTGCACCGCATAGCCAAGCAAAAAGGATCACGAAGATCTTAGGAACAATCTGAGAGAAATTAATGGTTAGAACTAAGCAAAAAGAGTTCAAATGACAGTTGAACCGAGAAATAACTTATTTTTTGCTTAGCATGCAAAAATCAATTCAGGACTCGAGAAAGCAGTGGCTTTCCTTCTACAAGGAAATAGAAACTAAAGATTTTTTTGTAGGTTTGGAACATACGTTTCCATATATGTCGAAGAAAAAATTATCTAAGTATGCCAAAAGCTACACTAGCTGTAACTAAGCACATACAAGAGCTGCAGGCAAATATGCTGCTTCATTGCAATAATTATATCTTAACATCTCGAAAGTGTTAGGGATCGTCCACAAATGGCGCCACCCAAAAACCGCAAATTTTTTACCCACCCACCCCCTCGGTCACCTGTCGTCACCTTTGCCGTTTCGCCAAACTCTAAATGTCGCCATCACCTGGTTAACCCCTCTCACAAATTAAAAAGGGAAAAACACAAAAAATAGGAAATCTTGTGTATTACATAACATTTCCTAATTATGTATAGTTTTTTATATATTTTACGTAATACGTAAAATTGGTTTGCACAGAATCACCGGTTAAGTTTAGTTATAGAATGGCGTCACTTTCTTGTCAACCCCCCCACCCCACCCTCTCGTCATCTCGCGTCATCTTTTACCGAACCCACCCCCCCTCTCCCCGAGTGGCATCATTTGTGGACGGCCCCTTATGTTTTCTTTCCTTTAGAGAAAACGTATAAGCAATACACGACCTACGTTACCGGTGACTTAATGCAGGGATCACCAAAAATCATTGACACATCGAATTTTTGTCTTCTATTTGGCTTTTCACGTACCCGTTTGCCGAAAATTATTCAGCTTTTATTGCTTATGTATTTACTTATTAAAAAGACTTCGGCAGACTCCACAGCCATAGCATCAAAGGTTTCTTGGATAAAGAGAAAACCTCAAGCGGCGCAATGAAATAGGCTACATTACGCTGCCCGCTCAAACGGAGACAGACTATAGAGAAACTTCCTTGAACTAGGGCTGAAAACGGTTCGACTCGACTCGACTCGTCTGCTTCCAAACCGAGTCGAGTCGAAGTCGGTCCGAGTCGAGTCGAGTCGAAGTCGGACGTTGCCTGAGTCGAGTCGAGTCGAGTCGGTCACTTTTGAGTCGATCACTCAACGAAAAGAGTAGGGTCAAAGTTTGCTGAAGAGAGGAGCGAAGGAATACAGTTTACTTGTCTGGTTGATAATTTGGAATGAAACCCGGGACCAGTAACGTCAGTGCTTAAATAGGGTAGAGGAGAAAGCGTTGCGTACGACTACGAATGTACTTTACATAGAGTGAAAATAGACTAGTCAGGTCTGCCA
>JAHZNP010001292.1:0-14162 GCA_020615345.1 Triops cancriformis
TACAAGAACCGAGATTTTGAATAATTCCCCGGTCTTGATATTAACTTATGTAGTCCATAAAATGTATCTCCTTTTACATATATGTGTAGAACTACACTCTGCATCATCTGATTGATTGTTAATAATAAATAACAAGAGGCACTTTTGAACTGAAAACAACAAAAACTTACCACATGTGCTACTTTAGGAATTGTTTCGGCCCAATACTCTTAGTATCATCACTAAAATTCTTAATGATCGACTCCCATGAAAGCGATCATGATCACTGCCTTAAGCGGTGCTGTCCATCATCCCACGTGATCTCAACTGCCAATCAGCATATCGGTTCCATCGGTTCCACTTTTCAGACCCTCCTTTTCAATTCTTTTCTTGATGACAACCCTTTAAACAGCAATATTCCCGCTGTCCTACTCTGTGCTGCAATCTCATACTTGGAATCGACACTAGCGTCATCTGTGTTAAGCACTTGTTACAATGACATGGTCCGCCCCGACGGATTTTTCGTCAGTTCGAGCCAAGGTTCTTTTATTAGCTGGGTTTTCTTTTCAGTTTCCCTATATCTTCAATATATTTTAAAATTGGTCGGTATAGAATCCTTATTCTCACCTACTTGTACAATACATACAAAAAAGTTCTGTACTGCTGCTGAAATTCCGTCCTTTAAATCGTTCTCTATTTTTTCCTAAATTGCCTCTAAGCTTCCTGCCCGTCCCCCCCCCCCCCGATTTTTACAACCGTTTCTGTCGGAAATTTGCATTAACTTGCACGAGACACCTCCGAAAGTACTTAAGTATAAAGAAGAAAATTGTATGCAAAATCCTGATTTTTTTACCAGTTGTTGCTGTATTTTTTGCGATATTTTTGAATACACTGTGTACCCAAAAAAATCTTAATTTTTCAGATTCCCGCCAAAAATTGCGACTTCCTCCTCCAAACCCTGGCTTCCCATTTGCTGAAATTCGAAAAAGTGGGCGTGGTTACGTTTTCTATCTGGAAAGGCCTTTTCTGAGTTATTTTCCATAAGAAACAATGTTGAGCAAAGGGGTTCTCCTTCCAAAAACGTGAAAAATTGGAACTCCGCCTTCCTTCTCATCCTTGTTCCTCCCTTGCCGGTTCCTATCCCTCGTGCTCGCTCCTGTCCTGTTTCCTGAGCAGCTCGGTTTCCCGAACCACTTGGTACTCCAGACCGAATATTCGCAAGCACGATAGCTAGGAACCCAAGGTCAGGGAAGGATGGAGGAAAGCCTGGGATATTTTTCTTTATAAAATAACCAGACTCATCGGGACTCGAACCTGCGATCTCACGATCACGGCGTTAGCCATTTCGTTCTTACAAATGGATCTCGAAGACTTATATATAACCAACGAAGAGATAAGTGCTATGGGTAAACGTCTGAAAATAATAATAAGAAAAAAACGATATACCATATGAAGCCAGATGCACAAGCCAGGCATGCATTTTTCCCTTATTTTTTTCAGGTATTAACTTTTTCCTTGCGATAGTTAGCATGACTGCCACATTCGTGGCGTCGTTTTTTTCTTCTAAATAATGCATAATAGTTTCCTGTTTCTAAATAATGATGACTTAAGCGCGACAAGTAATAAGTTTCAAGATAGTTTCTTGATACTGTTTCAGTGTATTTGGTAGGTGAAAAAATCATATGGAATACAAGTAAATACACGAAAACAGTTTTTTTATTATTTCTGTATTGATTTCTAAAGCTTGGAGAAAACGGTCTTACGTTATTGTTCACAGCAAAAAGGAAGGGAACACAAAAAGCATACAAAGTTTCACCACTCGTTAACTCCGCCTCCCCTTGTAAATAGCAGTGTTTCGGAACGGACCCAAAATCGTTCCGTTCTTTTGAACGGAACGGAACGGCACTACCTGGTGAATGAACGGGAACGGAACGGCGCTTGTTCGTAAATGTCGTAAATGAACGGGAACGGAACGGCTTTTTCGGACCGTTCTTTTCCGTTCCGGGCGCGTCATCTGTTGGCTATCGGATAAATTTGTCATTTCACTAACCAAGGGCTTTAAATAAAAAAATGTTTTCTTTCAAATTTCCCGCTTTAAACTTTTTAAAATTACTAATTTATATCTATATTTAATCATTTTCTTAAAAACCGATATTTATATCGGAACGATAATGAACGGAACGGAATTTTTGGAAAATCCACCGGAGCGGAACGGTGAGAGTTAACCAGAAGAACGGAACGGAACGGTCGAACATTGCGAAGGAACGGAAAAGAACGCCGTTCCGGCCGAGACAGCCGTTCCGAAACATTGGTAAATAGGAATACGGTATTGTATGGTGCGATATTTTTCTCTCCCTCTGCACAAAAAAATCGTAAATGAAACTCAGGATAAGGACTAGTGATAACTATTTTTTTAGCATAACATAAGCGAATCGAAAATTAAAATAATCTTTGTGAAAATTCCAGGTTAACAAATTGATCAAAGCGCACCCTCTTTTGCTAAAACACAAAATCGAAAAATCGCTCAAAATGAGAATTGTACCAAGACCTGGGTAGCCAAGCACCAAGACAAGAGTACCAAGACAAAATGAAAAATAACAAAACGAGTTATCACACACACTTAATCCACAGTTGAATATGCGTAGCAACTCTTTAAACAAGAAATAAGACCGACAGCAAGAAAAGACACTTGTCCAAGACGACAAACTGAACAGAAATCAGCAAAGAGAAGAAGACGACAAATCACAACTCGAAATGGAGACAACTAAGCTCGTGACACAAGTTCGTGAACTACAAATCGCTCTCAGCTGATCAGCGGGCGAAAATAAAAAATCCTACGTTGCAAGTAACTCCTCCTTAAGTGCTTGGCAACGCAAGTTTTCCCGCATGTCAACAATCAATATAAACAACTAACGACAGACTTCCGAAAAATATTTTTTTACCTTCTTGCAAATGTCACCGCTGTCCCGTCACATTTGTCTCGCCATACTTAAAATGCGGACAAGGTCTATGATGACATTAACGTTAGGTTTTTTAGCTGGCTTGGTCGTAATTTGCATTGTCATCGAATACAACGAACCTGCTTCAATCCACACGATTGTTTCACAAACGCACAAACAAATTACTAACCTCAAGGCTCTCAAGGTAAGGAGAATAAGCACCATTTTCACTCCCTTTTCCACAACATGGGGTACATTAACATCGTTTTTCTTTCACTGGCAGCACAACCTCATGGTCAAGGAAGAAAGAAGACCCAAGTTTGAAACGCACGAGAAAGTACTCGAGTTTCTTGGCTTTTCTGATAATCCTATGTTGTATCCTCTCCGGCAGTGGACTAATATTTCATTTCCAGTGATTGTTTCTGCCGTAAGTTGACGAAAATCACGTTCCTATTTGTCCTGTAAATTGTTTCTCACTTCTAACCTTAGACCAAAATTGTATTAAAGTTCAGTGTTAATTTTTCTTAACAGGTAACGGCGAATCAGGTTGCGCACGTAAATTCTTTCCTGAAAAACATTCAAACATATTTAGGCCGTAATGTCCTCCTCTATCCCATCGGCTTGGGCAGTTACGACCGTCGTTTGGTAAATTTACCTCAGACTGCATGACTTTATTTGATGCGCCCCTCTTGTCTCCAAAAAGGTTGAGGAACTTTGCAATACTTCAGTTTGTTCGGTGTGCGATCTGGATTGGGCTTTGTTTCCTCCGCACGTGTCGGAATTTGCCAATTTGGCCTACCGTCCTTTCCTAATCCAAGTGCGTCATTCTATATTGCTTTCTTTTGCAACCTTTCATTAACATTACTAACTTTTATTATAAAACCTTCCCTTGGGGCTTTCTATGGTGCAAACCCTCCAAAGGACGCATTGGTTAAAGCTGGCGCTGCCTTGTGGCTCCCTCTAACGTTGCGCCTTACCAGCAACAATCTGCTGATCTGGGAACGCGAGGCCGAAAACACAAGTCACGTCCTGGCCTGGCCCTCCCAGCATCCCACTACTGCTCTAACGCATCCTAAGATGTTTCCTTACTTCAATACTGAGCCCGAAAGCTTTTTTTTCTTGACGATGGTAAACATGGACGAGGGGCCGTTGCTGCTCTACAACACGGCTCGCATCCACAACCGTGTCATGAAACCCTGGCTCCAGTGCGTCCTTACACCCAGCTGTCTAAGTCCATTGGGGGCTCAGAACTCAGGCTGTGAGTTTGACAAACGTCCGCGGTACCGATATTCTCGCTGTCACAAGAATGACCAGGCTCCGCTGGCAGTTTCCCTCGGCTTAGCTTTCGATTTCAACGAGAGTCATTACTTGCTACCCTGGTCGTCCAACCAATGGTTTTCACCTGCCAATTTAGAAGAAAGGATCAGTTCCGGTAACGACACGCTCGTGGCGTGATACGTATTGCCTTGAGATGTTTTCCTCTTACTGAACTACTCGGCCTTATTTTGTTAACTCTTGACTATTTAGAATATTATCATGCCTTGTTGATTTTTATTTTCCTGTAAGCTCGTTCCTGGTTTGTAAAGGTATCGCAGCAACAATAAGCTAGTCTCTGATCTCAACTTTTCAAAGCAGCGAGACAAAATACACAGCGTTTAACTTGAGTCAAACTTGCTGTTGCAACAGTATCGAAAAAAACTGTACTTGCCAAATCACAGAGACCTAATTATGCCTCTCGAGGCTGATTTACTTTCATTAAGGGGCGAAAGGGCTTTACCAATCGGTTACGAAATGAAAGGTCGACAACCAATTTCGTTTCGTGAGAAAAATGTATGAGGAAAATATCTAGATTGGTTAGATGAATAGAATATTCTATAACTGAAATAAACTATCTTTTTTTTCTTACTGCGTGAGCTTACCTCGTAGCCCCAAAAATCGTTAAGAGTACACAAATCTAGCGAAAAATCTAGCGATAAAGACAATTTTCAGAGACAAAATTAATCATACCTGGGAGTAAGAGATGATCAATTAACATAAATCATACATACATACAATTAACATACATACACTCCCCAATTATCTTTTAAAAAGGCCATTTCAAATCAGTCAATAGAAAAAAGGGTTTAATTGTCAAACTACACTGTCCGGTTTATCTTTCCAAGAATTGCGAAGTCTAAATGCGAGTCAAACAACAGTTAATATATGGTTAAAGCCTCTACGGAAAGAAGGAACTGTGAGCTTCTACATTTTTAATTGCGTTGTTTGTACAGTATTTAAGTCAGATTGTTTCGAGCTTCGCGCTCTACCTTTTTGTATAAAAAGGAATTGACTGAAGCTTCAAGACCCTTTTAATGAAAGTAAATCAGCTTCGAGAGGCTTAATTAGACTTCTCTGATTTAGCGAGTACAGGTTTTACATGTACGATCCACGCAAGCGTGAACCAGGCCAGGTGAGCGCTTCCTAGGCTTGGGCTTTAAAAGACGCCCACTGTTAGCAGTCCTTAGCTAGCCAGAAGCCGACGATCTTCCGACCGTTCCCGAATTACCGGAAAAGCTACACCAATTGCCGACTCAAGACTGAGTCAGTACGAAAAGTGTGTTGGAACAAATGGCGCCAGTGAACCGGACTTTGCTGTCTTCCAATGGAACTTTGGACTGGGTTCCTTGCTGGGATACGTGGAACAATATCACAACCTGGAACGATAGCACTGTGACCAACTGCAGTGGTAACTATTACTCCGTGTTGTTAGACAACGATGACGAAGGTGGCGGGGATGCGGAATGGACCGTCAAAATGCAGCGCTTGCACGAGTTTCACATCATCAAAGCCATTGTTCTCGCCGGGGTTATCATCATCGTGCTCTTGTCCACCTGTAAAATGACGTTCCATCTCTTCGTTCAATACGCCGACAAACAAGACAAGCCTTGATTCCCCGGACAAGCTCGGAAACTTCTTAAGCGTTGGGGGGTGAAGAATTCCTGGACAATGAATCAAAGGCAGTGCTGATCTCAAAATTTCCCCGGATGTTTACAACCCCCCGAAAATAACTTTTGTTTGGAAAAACCGTACCTACTTGTTTGGAAAAATGTAGCCCCGGTATTTATATATAAAAAAATCAGGCAGTTTCTGTGTTCCGATGTCCCCACAAGGATTACAACTCCCATCAACAGACAAAGAATGAGTAAGTCGACTAAGGCGGGAAAGAAGAGGAGATTCTGGGGTTAGATAAAAGGTCGCTCCTAGCCCACCCACGGTAAATTTCTTCACAGATCGTCCCAATCACGGGATTGTGCGACTTCTGGTGTGACGTGCAGTTACGACAGAGCATCTAAACGTGATGTATACATATACGAGGCGAAAGGACCGTGTCATACGGCTTTGGCGGAATGGTGGACGGCCCTCGATCTTCACTGGACGTTGCGCGGCTCATATGAAAAGGAACTTTTTAAGCGTGTTCCAGTAATCGCATTGCTGCTGCATCCATGTCCCACTGCGTGTCGTGTAACGCCGCTTCGCAAACACTCTTCGGTGCCAGACCAAGTCTAAGAAACAGAGGGGAATGAAACCCAAAATAAAACGCTAATAGATACACACACAAACACGCAAACCAAAATGAAAAATCTTTTCCTCTCACGCCTTGTCTCCTTGCGTCCTGTGCGTGTTCAGGGTGTATTATGTTATTTTCATGACCCCGATATCTCGTGCTCCCAACTTCCGCATTGATAGGACGGCAAAGAAAGGGGGGGGGGAGCGCCGAGAGGTAAAGAAAGAAAAAGAGGCGAAAATAGCTTTTCCTAACCTGTAGAGACGCTCGATTTGTAAATACTGTAAAGCAGCCAGGGCACTGCCTTGGTATAGCGCCAGTGCTTGGCGACAATCGGATTCCGACGCCCATCCTGCCTTCAGTCGCAACTCGTCCACGACGTTGGACGGCTTCACCGCCTTGCGAAATATGTAAATAGACAGCATCAGTCATAAGCTTCCTAATTCACTTACAACTGCACTACCACAATAAACGCATTACGATAAGCTGGATATACATAAATCTCTTCCAAACTGTTTCTTTTATATGGATACGTCCCATTTCTAAGGTCAAGTTCTTATTCATGAACCCGAAAAAAAATAAAATCTGGAAAACAAAGAATGATTTACTTGAAGGTAGAGTCAAACTAGCTAAATTTCGGTTATTAATCTGAGAAAAAAATAAATCTTGAAAATGACTCTACTTGTGGAGCAGCGCAAGTTCCGATTGGCTGGTGAACCATAAACGGACGGACGTGAGCCATTTGAAGGGGCGTGGTATGTTGCGAAGGAAGCGGGTGGGTGGCATGGGCGGCAATGGGGTTCCTGATGAAATTAACAGCCGAGTTGTCATCGGTGTGGTTAGCAACCACAAAGTCGTCCTCAAAACCGGATGAGGAAGACGTCGATGACATTGAAATGGTATGGAGATGCAGATTGGGACTGGCGTTCTGGTGGGCGGTCATTAAGGTATCACTGAGGATGGCATCCCGCGAGTTGTGTTTCGCTACCATTTTTTCCAGTTCTTGTCGGAAGTTATCGTTTTTCTTGGCAACTGCCATTTCGTTCAACGCGTCGCTGAGCCAGCCAAAAGCTTCGTCCCGCTTCTGCCTCAGGGCTTCTGGTAGCTCCGCCCCCGTGGGCTTCACAGGTGGTTGGGGCGAGCTAATATTGGGACTGGTAATTCTCTCTAACGACTCTTTCAAGTAATCTGGAATGACAAAAGGGTCAGGGTCCAACGACGCGTCCTGGAAGGGACTGGAAAGCGTCGTCGAAAGGGCGGAATCGCTACGGGCACCATAAGGGTGACCCAGAGGGGTCACTGGCAGTTCTATACCCTCTGGATGGTCGTACAAGCTAGGCGTGGCCAAAGGGTAGTTGTAAACGGTATAAGGTGTGAGAGACTCGGGTACAGCAGTTAACATACGAGTCAGACTGTCTCTGGACGCCCTCACATCCGGTGGACAAATCTGGGACATGGGTAGGTTGGAATAGACGTCAGAAGCCGGTAAAGAGGGCGCTTCTACTGGAACTTGACTATAAACGGGTTCCGAGGGAGAACATGATGCGGGATCCCAATTGGGGTAATTGGCGTACAGTGAATCTGTTTCTGTTTCTACGTCGGGGACAGGCTCGTCCAACAGACTGAGCGCTGTTGCTCTTCGGGACATCCCACTGGAGGAAGGAGGAGGGGGTGGAGAAGGGTAAGGAGGCGGGCCAAGATCGATGAGAATCGCGGAATCACCAGAGCTCTGCGACGGGGGTGGTGGTGGACGAGCAGGAGGCTGTGCGTTTTTCGTCTGTTCTAACACGTCGTTTGTGAATTTGGCGTAGTTGAATTGCCTGTGCCCTGGAAATGAAGAAAAATTATTATAATACAAATTAAGCCACTAAAGGTCACTATAGTTGGTCAATGTGTTAAACGTTCTCTGTCTCCTATGTAATTATTGTTTATCTTTGAAATTCAAAAAAGGACCAGCAAAAAGCAAATGCTCACGCTGATAATACAATAAAAAAATGAAGAAATATTGTTCCCGGAATATCTGTTCATCCAATTAATCCAAGCTGTGGTTCAGCAATACAGACAAACCTTTGGTTAGCATTTTCTTCGTCTCCTGAGTACTTACGTTTGCCCAGACGCAGATGAGCGACTTTGACGTCTAGTCCAAAATTTGATTCCTCGTCAGGGAAGCCTAAAACGTCAGGCGGTTCGAGGGGATTGCGAAGGTACATTTCATCAATCAGAGCTGGACTGCCCCAGGATTGCCCCGTCGCTGATCCGTGACCTTTAAATGAAACCGGATATTAGTAAGCAAATCGCATTTGTCCACCCAAAAGTGATCAAATTCGTTTTTTCTAGAGCAGTACGTTACTCACCCGTATGGATGAAAGAATTCCGCAAGGGTTTGCTTATATCTTCTCCTGTTTTTCTTCTCATGGGATCGGCTACACTCCTTGGGAAGGTGCCAATCTGAAAGCTGCGTCCATTCTGGGCTTTCCACCAGTAATGGTCCGGTCGTCCCTCAATAACAAACAATAAGTCATCCACTTGAACGGTGAGACGATTGGGCTCTTCAAACGGACGCACCGCCCTCAACACGGGTGGCATCGTTTCCGACAGGAAGGCTTTCAAGGCCGCAAACGTTGGACGGTCGCTGGGATTCTTTGACCAACACTTCAAAACAACATACAAATCTTGTTCATGGTTCTTCCCAAACGTAATGCCTTAGCTGTTTATCTCTCTTCCCCACCCTAAATCTGAACAAACCTAAATACATGCGCAAGACCCTGCTCTTAAATCTTTTGTTGCTCGCTCTGGCGTACCTGGAGCATGAGCTGGTAAATCTGGTTGGGGCAGGCGTCAGGCTGCGGCAAACGTTCCTCGTTTTTGTCGATTCGCTGAAGAATTTCCGGTCCATTCAAAGAAAGCCAAGGCTCTCCACCAAAGGTAAACATTTCCCAGAGCGTCACTCCAAACATCCACGCGTCTAAAAGAAACGAAAGCAAAGAGGTGACATTCTGTTTCTTCTCTATCAACACATAGCTGAGCTTCCATTTCTGTTTTGCCCCTGTGCCACAGGAAAGTGAGACAAGGTTTGTCAACACTGTCCATATTTACCTGACGCGTGGCTAAACTGGCGCGCCTTGAGACTCTCTGGAGCGCACCACGGAAAAGGGACTCGTTTCTGTTCTCGCATAACATAACAATCTTCCAATTCAGGTAATCGACACATCAGACCAAAATCTCCTATTTTCACCTGGGCAAAACAAAACGATTAAGAACGCATATAAAAAAAAACGTTGGGGTGGGACTTACTTTATTTCGAGAAGCCATAAGCACATTTCTACAAGCTAAATCACGGTGAATAAAGCGTCGAGATTCCAAGTAGGCCATACCAGTGGAGACTTGCAAAGCGTAATCACATAAAGCTGATAAACAAAAATTGCCGCTTTTTTACTTCGTTTCTTTGGAACAAAATCTACTATGTTACCTGTAATGGGCGTATGGCCGCATTCTTTACGTAAAAAGTCTAGTAAGCTGCCCAAAGGAGCTAGCTCAGTAATCATCATTAGAGGCTGCGATAAAACTACTCCATATAATCTTGGTTGAACGAAAGCGACAGTTAAATTAGACACGACACTTAAAAACTGCGTCAAACTACCTGATTAGGTTTTGGTGATTTAAGCTATGCATCGATTGAACTTCTTTAATAAAGTCTTCAAAGACACCAGGTAGATTCAACGAGTCTTGTTTTAAAACTTTAACGGCCACGGGTAACGTCTGACCAGAAGAGGTCGTCCATTCGCCTCTTTGCACGACACCAAAGGAGCCGTCACCCAATTTTCCAGTGACGATAATATCCTATATAAGAAAGAGAAAGGGTTTAATCAGATTCCTATGTAATACTATCGATGATGAACTCACAGCTTCTCGAATTAAGCAGGTGAGCCCTTGATCCATGGTGTATAATCCATCGTTGTCTTTTTTGTTCGCAGGTTTGCTGAGGCTAATTTTTTGAAGTAGTTGTTTCCTTCGAACGGTTCCTCTCAGTTTCTTGACACTGTCTAATAGTCTTCGTGCCCCTGGTCGCGCCATTCCAATCTTCTCCAGATCTTCTGTTGTAACATAGTCGAAATGAGCCAAACGCGTCACCTATGTACACATCCATTGAATTTACAGTTTAAAGACGGCAAAAAGGCATAGGTACTTGTAATTCGTCCCGAATTCGAACAAAAAACTGCTCGAGCTGAACATCATGTAGAAGCTGATGTAGCCACTCAAGGCCTTGATCACTCCCTGCCATTCTTCGTTCCTTTTTGCCAGCGGAAATTCGATTAATTCAGACACTTTACTCGACATCAGCCCACCGCAAAAACCTGCACATTATTGGCAAGAAGTCCATATAAAGGCTCCAAGAAAGGAAATTCTGGCGATTCAAGGATGCTTCCCTGTTACACAAGGGAAATTCCGTTCTCTCCCTTTTCAAAACATTTTGGTCGCCACCTTGCAACGCCTACCTCTGTTGCTATTGGTCGCTCTGATTCACATCTAGGAAAACTGCGCCAACTTTAAAACTTGTCACATTGGCGATGTCTTTCGATAAATTTTATTGCTAAAAATGACGAACGACACCACCAACACTGTTCTCCTGGAAACTGTAATAACCAATGGCAAAGCTGGATGATATAAAATCATACTTATGTAATATTGCGCCTTTTTTCCTTTCAAGAATACATATTTCTTCTCCATTCTTCGTTCCTTTCTACTAGAGAAATTCGATTAATTCAGACACTTTACACGACACCAGCCAACTTAAGAAACCCGCATAGAATCTGTCAGAATTCCAACTAAAGAATCCAACAAGGGAAAGCTGGCGATACAAGGCTGTTTCCTTGTTACTCAAGGGAAATTCCGTCCTCTTGTCATCTCAAAACATTTTGGTCACCACCTTACAACGGCTACCTCTGTTCCTATTGGTCTGGTTCTCACCGAAGAAAAAGGCGCCAATTCAAAACTTCCCACATTTGCCGTCATCTTTCTATAAATTTTATTGTTAAAAATGACGACCGACGCCACCAACTTTTCTCTCCTGTGGATTTTAATAATGAACGGTAAAGCTGAGTAATACAAAATCATTCTTATATAATATTGCGGCTTTTTTTCTTTCAAGAATTCAAATTTACATACATGAACTTGTTGGCTCTTATTTCTAGTGTCTTAAGTAATAACCCGTTGCCAAACTCCTCAATCCAACCTATTTTCCCATCCTTCCTTTACAAAAATTTCTTTTACCATGTGCACAGTACTATTGCAAGCTTTTCGGCTTTAAACAGCAGTTCCAATAACTTGTTCGGAGTTACAGCGAATACTTTTTCCCTTGTCATAGGAACCAAAAATGCCTCCCCTCTAAAATGCGTAGCTTACGTTCTGCCTTATAATGCCTTAAGATGTATAATAATTACGATATGCATAACCCAAGGCTTGTTCTCTCTAAAACTTCGCCTCTTTACTATAATTTTTTCCTCTGAGGGTTCTAATTAGATCGCACGCGTAATTTCAGCCTCCACCTGTAAAAACGACACATTTTTGTTCTACTGTACGCCTTTTTCAACGGAAAGTTCCCAGTTTCCCTGACACACAAAAAAAATAATCCTAAGTGGTACCAGTTGGTCGATAGAACCATAAAAAAACAAAATAAAATAAATCTGTTATTTTCCGTCTAGTTGTGCTGGATCTAAAGTAACGCTTCCGGCTTGTAGTCCTCCTTCCCATTTGGACATTTTGTGCTCGTTGTTGGTTCCCGGCGCTTCGACGTGTAACGGCGGCCAACGTGTGCTAGCGACCTCTTTCTCCACTTCCAGGTACTTGTCCTTGGGTGGCCGTTTGCTCAGGTACCACGGCGAGTTCAGAAACCGTACCAACCATCGATCCGTGATGAACTCCTCGCAAAAGAAGGCCAGCAAGGCGTAAACGGTCGCTATGCCCAGCAGCAAACCGCGGAAATCCATGCTGTCCGGTACCTGCAGCTCCAACTGGGAGGCGAGAAACGGCGGCGGACTGGCCACCACCACGGCCGAGACCACCGTCATCACCAGGATCGATCCGAGGAAAACGTGGTTGGTATAGAAGGATTTGCGGTAGGGAAACCCTTTGGAGAAGGCCACGGCGAGTACGATGTACTGGAACATGGACACGGAGAAGACGGTGTAGTTTTCCTCGCAGGCCAGGGGCGGTTCCAGGAAGTGCTTCCCCGTGGTGTTATACGGGACGTACCACGGCTGACTCTTGAGCGCCACTAGGCTGAGGCCTTGGGTTAGCGCGACCAAGACGAGCTGAAACAACAAGGAAAGCAGGGGAGGGAGGGCGACGAGCGAGGTCATGGGCGGCTGCGGTACCAGCGGGCCCGGGTGAGGTTCGTTGCGTCCCATGACGAAGGCGAAAATGGTGATGAGGAACAGGTCAATGTAGAGAAACTCGAAATCGGTCAAGTTGGTGCCAATATCGTAGAGCAACATGACCGAGATGAACTGCGTGAGGGAATAGGCCGCCATGTACTTGAAGATCCCGAAAGAGGTCACCAGGGCGGCTCGGCCTTGGCGGATGAGCTGGGGAACGCAGGCAATGGTGGGTTCTCGGGAAGTGAAAGGCGAGGCCACGGAGGCTTCCGTTTCCGATAAAGAGATTCCGGCGTGGGCGGCTTTCAGAGCTCCACAATCGTTGGCACCATCTCCACACATCCCTGAATGGAAGTATGATTCAGTAGGATACGAAACGGAAATTCAACGCTCTGTAATTATTCTCACCGAATAATAAATTCGAGATTAACCCCATTAGGCGCGGCCAAACGTGATTTGAAATCGTTACGTACGACAGTAGGTCTGTGTAAACTGTCCTTACGTGCCCAATTTTCGTTAAAACTACCTTTTTTTTCAGAATCCACTCTTTTTACTTCCGTTTTAATAGTATAAGATGCTAAGTAAACCACTAGCGACATCCGTCATCGGTCACAGCTTAATGTCGACGGAACTTCTGGTCCTAGTCTACGTTATTTACTTTACTAACCAGACTTGTGCGAGTTCCCTGTTCCAGACGTTAAGCTAAGACATTAGAAGTTGCGAATAAGTGGAATGACCACCAATGCCGCAATAGAACTGTCGTTTTCAATGTTAAGGTCAAATAAAGCAAATTGGGCATCTTTTAGCTTCAAGATCCGTTGAGAAGGATGACAACGTCGTATTAAATTTTAAAAGTATTGTCTAACAAACGGCGAATAAAAAGCACAGTGAAATCGCGTATATCTAGCCCATTTTTCTGGTGTGTACATCCAACGTCTGCTACGCAAATTATTCAACATTTTATTCCCGTTTTTCATTTGCAATTACGACCTTCTCTGAGTCAGTGGGAAAGCGCTCAATGGTGAACGCCATTCTTTTGATTCGTGACTATTAATTTCCAACTTATAAGTTTTGATGTTCTTAGTTATTCATAAACAGCAAATAAACTTGTAAAATTGGTAAAAATCTTATAAAGTTGGTAAAAGGGTACAGAAAGACTGAAGAGAAGACAAAATAAGATAGAGGAAATGTAAATCAGCGGGCTAAAAAATAAAACTCGAAAATGGCAAGCACTTGCTACTTCTTCCCCTTACGCCTCCTATGCTGCTACAGTGCAACCCACTTAATTGAATATCGGTTATTTGAATACTCCGCTCAATTGAATGG
>JAHZNP010001293.1:0-22091 GCA_020615345.1 Triops cancriformis
CAAAAGACCTTTCACCTTTGACAGCCTTTCACCTGTTTTAGCGTCTGTTTTTCCCGATATTCTGAACAGTTGTTCTGTAGCAAGCGAGACAGAAAAATGTCCAAGAGGAAGTGCAAAACTTTAATGTTGCCCAACGTATAGAAGTTTTATCCCTTTTGGATAAAAACGATTTTGGATAGAAACGAATTACTGACTTTCTCTTAAAGAAATAAAATAAGACTCTATTCACATTAAAATAGTATTTATGTTATATTTAATACACGCGTATATATATATCTACTGTTTTTTTTACTCTTATGTAATTCTAGTTGCGGCAAACTGCCACCTCGGATAACATTCTATCTCGCTTAACGTCATACTGCTGGTCGGTTCCGAGCCTATGAAGTTAAGCGAGTTCCACTGTAGTAAATTTGTCATTTAAAAGTCATGGGTATTGTTGGCTTTGAATTCAGTCACACTTTCTAGTATATGATTCTGCTAATTACTATCAATATATCTAACGTACGTGTACAGCTTGTTCGGTGCAAGGTTTCTATGTGTACTATAGTATTCTGATGAGCTATCAATATTAATCCAGTGACATTAAAAATAATTTACCTTACAAAAGTTAATGAGTACTCTTTGTTTCACTTTATACACGTTGTGAAAATATTTTTGCTTGCGTTATTTAGTTTCAGACCTACGAGTCATGATTGGTGCTATAGCGGATATAGATGGCGTGGCTGTCAGTATTTGTAATTTACAGCTGCAAACTAACGATGGCTTTAACTCTTGATTTTGATCACTCAAGGATACCAAGTCTGGAAAAGTATTGGGGGAATCACGTCATTAATATCCTTGTTTTGTGTCTTCCCTTTAAACCAACTCCTTTCCCCGTTGAACTTGCACGCAAGTTATTCAAGGGAAAATCATTCTGATGAGCTAGAGGAAAGGCAAAAAAAAACATAAGACAGGGAAAGACGAAGGCAGCTTGTAAAGGAACAGAGGGAGAGCTTGCGTTGGATTAACTTACTTGCTCTTCTTCCCCGCGAAGTCCCCATAATGCAGTCAAGGGCCGCAAGTCGGCTTCCGAAAGTCAATTAGCTTTAATTTCTCTGACTGGGGTGGGCCAAGGCTTCTCGTTTTCTTGACTCTGGGGCGTGTGCGAAACTTGGACTTAGTATTATAACACCAAAGCAATTCTCCTCAGCTCAATTTTAATTACACGTGTACCTCTGGAAGAAAAAACTTTTGACAAAGGAGGTAGCTTAAGCTCAACAATGAAACCTTTCTCAATTTGCTGCTCCCTAGCTTGCAAACTCGTTGTTTAAAACCCACTTTTGTTTTTGTGTGGGAATACTAATTTTTCTCTACTCTTTTGTTCTCCCTCGTATAGCGTTTTGTGGGGTAAAAAGCTTACGACTTTTAGCAGTACGAGCACCCTCAGCTGCATTGCTTGGACACAGGGCGATGCTGGAGTGCCGATTCGCCCTTGACGGAGATTTACTTTACGCGGTAAAATGGTACAAAGGAGGAGAAGAATTCTTCCGCTACGTACCGGCGGAAGATCCACCAGCCACCATCTTTCCTTTGCCCGGCGTAGATGTTGATGTAAGTTTTCTTTTGTAATTCAAAATAATAATAATAATAATAATAATAATAATAATAAAAATACTACTACTACTACTACTTCTACTACTAATAATAATAATTGATGTGTTTACGAATGTTAATCTCGTAACCTTGTACGTTTCTTAGTATGACCTTATAGTTTTGTAATACTTAAACTGGTAGAACCTCACCGTGTATTACCCTTGTGTATTACTTTTGTATAACATTCCCTACTTTGTGTATATATTCTCCTACTTAATAAGGAGCCTTCTTTTACTTGTTTAAGTCAGTCTATAGTTAGGCATCTAGACTAAGAAGAAAATACACATATATTATCCAATATTCTTTTTGCTGTGACTAATCGTCAACACAACAATAATAATAATAACGGTAATAATCATAGAAAAAATACAGAAAAATACACATATTCTATTGACGTTCCTTTTTTTATATTTAAATTTAAGCCGGCGTAGCCTGTCGCCTATTGCCTTCTCTTTATTATATTATCCTAAGGAAATACATTTCACTGATGTGTAAGAGGCGTGCGAACACGGAGACGTTCCTTTAGTCATGTGCATCGTATTTAACAAAAATCACGTTAAAAAATGGTATAATAATTACATGTCTTATTCTGTTGACGTTCCTTTAGTGATGTGCATCATATTTAACAAACAACACGTAAAAAAATGCTATAATATTTACATTTCCTTGACAAATTTCTTATAGGTGAACGAATCGACAGAAAGCCGCGTAGTTTTGCGTTCAGTCACGACTGAGTCAGCCGGCCGGTACCGCTGCGAAGTGAGCGCCGAGACGACGTTCCAAACCACGCACGGTCACGCTGATCTCTTTGTTGTTCGTACGTAAACTATTTGTTAATTAGACTCCCCCTCTTGAGCTTCTTTAGCTAATAATCGATAGTTGCATGACCTAAGCTATGAGTAAACCGCCGTGCCATATGAAAGTAACTGTCATCCTTTAACGAGACCGTATATTTTGGCTTTAAAAGAGATCAAGCAACATATCGAACCAACTGGTTTCTTTTTTGTGCTTTAATAGCGTGAATTATCCACAACGAACGGAGCAAGTGCACTGAATATGTAAAGAAGGTTTTGGGCGAGACATGACATCTTAACTGCCCGGAGTTCTTTGTGGCTCTTGCTTTCATAATTCTCAGCGGTTTTCTGACCAGCTTTTCTTCTTCTACCGCTTCTTCTTCCCCAATGATTAAATTTCAAATAAATCAATGCTGGGACATCTAGAATTACCGACGTCCGGCCCAGTGATCGAAGGCGGGAAGGCACGCTATGCCCTCGGGGATTTAGTTGACGTCAATTGTACTTCACGAAGATCGTACCCGGCAGCCAATTTAACGTGGTACATAAACGGAGAACAGGTGGGTCAACGTTTTGCGAACGTACAGTACTTTAGGCCAAAATGAACCCGAGCTGGGATTGAATTGTCTTACTAAGCAATCTCATTTAGCCGTAATTGGTTCTTATCGTGTGCTTTGGGGCTATTGTAGGCAGAGCATCACTACATTCGCGAATATCCGACACAGGAAGATCCAGATGGTATGGAAACATCGGTGGTGGGATTGGAATTCCGTGTCAAAGCGAAACACTTCCGCAAAGGTGACCTCAAACTCAAATGCACAGCTACGTTATCGGCGCTGTATTGGCACCAAAGCCATGAAACCAGCGCTGAAGCTGATAGGCCACCTAGTCAACGAGCTTGGGGAATGGGGATTTTCGAAGAGCATCATGGCTCAGGAGCTACTAAAAGTAATTCTTTTTTAATAATAAATGTTTCTTTATGGTCTTGTGTTAAGGACAGTGTATATAGTGTTCTGGATCTCCCAAAAAAGATCCGAGCATTTGATCGGTTCGGATCGGCGTGGTACCGTAAAATGGCAGGGATCGGATCTATTTTATTGACAATCCTTTACCGGTCAGACTTAGGCTACCTAATGGCATAACTTAAAACTTTTCACTCTTTTTATTTCTTTAATTTCTTAATAAATGTCGGAATTTTGACTACTAACGAAATGATCGGATTGGATCGGGATTTTTCCCGTTCTGGATCTACTTTTTTTAAGTTTCGCGGAATTTGGTAGCATCGGATCGACTGAAGTTGACAAAATGATCTATGGTAATTGAAGATCCGACCAAAAGAAAACATCCGGAACACTAATTGTACAATATACCGCCCTTCTCTTATGGACGATTACATGGAAAACTTGCGGACGACTTTGCATTTACCACTCAATGTTTTTTGATGTAATCTTGACCGTAAAGATGTATTTGATAATCCCTGACAAAATCCTTGTAAAGATAATTTACAATTGCTCTATGAATTTGTGGGCTTTTTCCCAAAATGCTGAATATCGAAAATTTCACAATGTTAGATTCTAGGTACACGTTAGATTCTCTGTTATTGATTTTAAAATTTTGGTATAAAAATTATCGAAAAATCGTCCATGGAATTTCATCATCAGTATCTCCCATCAGACAATGTAAAACAAGACAAAAGGGTATATAGTGTCCTTAAAGGAAGGTACTGATCGTGTTTACTGTGTTTGTAGGTGTAACATTTGTTCCTCTGATGGTGGTTTTGCTACTGTTAAGTACGTGGGCGCAACCGTGACCTGGGAGAGCTTAAAGCCAAAAAAGACTTTCTACTTATACGTTTCGCAAGTTGGTCGGCTTTATACAGTACGTGCTACGCTGTGTTACTACTACAAGGAGGAGCGGAGGACTTGAAAATACGTGAAAAGCCGAGAGAAATGTTGGAGCGTACTTCTCAAGAATCTTGAAAGGCTCAAGTGCCATGTGAGAAGGTGAAAAAGTGCTGCTCCCTGCTACAAGAGGACATCAAGTGGGTGATGACGACCTTGTGCGATATGCGATAGTGTTAATTATCCTGGTGCTCTTTCCCGAGACCCAAGATAAACACATAGCCAGTGTAATTAACTTACAGTTATCCTAATTATTTCTTTGTGACTGTGCACCGCGCACCTCTAGTCCCAAGCAATACACGTTAATATCACTCCATAATCACAAAAAGCAACTTGCTAGGGAAAGTACTAATTACTGCATTGATTTCGCCCTTCCAGACAAAGCAAAATAAACAGATGTTCTTGAGTTTTGCAATCCTTTGGCTAATATGTAATATAAGTCAAAATTACACTCTTAGACAGATGGATAATGATGGATGGCATTTCTTACCATACTGCATGAACCTTATACAAAATTGGAAGTCGCTATTAAGTAGAAAAACACGTAAAAGCGTGTAAATACCAAACGTGTAAAAGAAGCTAAAAATAAGTTTTACGGTATAAAAAAGCTGTGCCACATAAGAAATTGCATTTAAGTTTGAACCACATAAGAAATTACATATAAGTAAATGATGATGAAACAGCATACATCCCGATTAGCAGAAATATCTTAGAAATGTTAATTGAGGGGTACCCTACATTACTTCGATAGCTTGCAAAATTTTACTCCTGCAATAAAAGAAAAAAACATGTCAAAGTCAAGCGGAAGCTGTCTCATGAACCAAATATTTCAATTCGTTCAAAATGTTCAAAATGATATAAATATTTTACTAGACCTTTCAGCATCTATAAAAATTATCGATTTAGCTCTTGAAATACGTACAAGAAATGAACTTGAATATACAGTCGCGCCGGGAAAGCATCTCAGAATTCCAAATTTTTCAAAATCCATAAGGAATAGCATGGGAAAGGCGATGATGCACGGCACTTTACAAATGCTTCTCGAGGTCCCTTCCACCCTTTCTTGCTTTCATGTTCTTTCTTGCGACGTCTGGTATATAGCAACGCATCAGAAAATATCAACAATTTCTATCAAGGGAAAGGCTTCGCCAGTTCCCAACCAGGATATTACAACCGTAACGAGAGGTCTAGTAGTCTAAACGGTCGACCACTTGAGCGCTTGCACATGGCCCAAAGGCATGTCTGCGAGCGATCGCACCTAATGGCTAGATGGCGTTTGCCATCACGTCATGGAATAAAAATAATGGACATGTACGAATTACCTAAGTTCTTTAACATATACGAACTTACTGTAAAGGAAAGTTCACCGTAAGAGCGCAAATTATTTAGTATGAAAAGTCAAAAGAAAACAGGTAAAAACAACAAAAAGCTACATTAATCTTACGTCGAAAAAATTACGAGCTTGGAAAGTGACCGCCATCTTGAAAAAAGTCAAGCACCGCTATGTTGGACCAGAATTATGCACTTTACCCTCCTTTTTTACATTGATCAATGGAAAACAGCTTACTTGAATAATGGAATAATATGTTTTCACTTTTCAAGTTCGTAATTATTTCGAGGTAATTTTAGTATTTGTTTTCATTCTTTTTACCCCGAAATTCTCTTCCGACTTAACCAGTGGCGATGGTAAATTTTAAAGTTAGAATATTGGTCAATATAGTACGACGCTTTTCGGTTCAACAATATTAAAATACGAACATTATTTTTTTAAGCAACGTTTGTTTCAACGACTGTAATCTTCGGTTGCAACGATGTCTGTAATCCATAATAAAGACCAAAAGTTATATGACACGTTGAAAATACGTAAAAGCACCTTAATTCACGAGATGAAACGCGACTACGGTAAAAGCGCAAAATCATCGAATATTCATATGGAAGAAACCGTCACGAGATAAACCACCAATAAAACTTCACTTTAACTTTCGCCTTTTAGTAAAGTTATTAAGAACGTTTCCCGGAAAATAAAGTGTAGGTTAGACCAAAGTACCGATAACGCCCCTTTTGCCAGTTTCCCCTTATTAACAACGACTTCAAAAGCCTCCCAGCAAGACAGTAAAAATTAAATACTACACGACCATATATTTCCAACTACAAGAGCCATGGTGTAATAGAAGTTAGTCAGGGTTATATCCAATGTCCACACCGAATTAAAAGTCAATAATGCAAATCTAATTAAAAAAAAACAACATACCAAACTACGCTCAACAGCACGAAAGGCATAAAAAATAGAATGGGATGGTAATGTGTGACATAAAAAGAGCCGATGTGCAACAAAAACGCCGTCAAACTGGATTTTCTTTTTTCCTTTTACTGAAACAAACCAACAAATCCCTAGTTAACGAGTTTTGTCGTGGACACCACATTCGGACATGCACAGATTATTATTAATATTATTATTATGGGCGGTTTGAGACAATTATCTTTTCTTGGACCGTTTGCTCTTCTTCTTTCTTCGATTCGGACCCGTCATACTCTCACTGTCACCCGTTTCCTCCTCTTCTTGACCCACACCATCGTCCTGTGTCGGCTGCTCGGAGTTGGAGACATTATTGTTCTGACCATTGGCTTCGTCCTCTTCGGCGACAGTAGACTTCGAAAGCAGACTACTGGTCAGGTTGTTATTGTTCGACACACTCGACGAGCTCAGCATGCTGGTATCTGTCTCCGAAGCCTCAACAAGCTTACTCATTTGTTGGATCACCATCTGAGCCTGCAAGGCGTCCTACAACGACACATTAATCAATACACTAAAATCCCAGCCGCTTTCTATGAAACACTAGGCCAATTTTTACTTGTTCCAACGACTTTAACCGCGCTTGGCGCCACGCCGCTCGTTTCTCAGCCTGAAGCGTACGCTGATCACTGGGTGATAGTTTCCGTTCTTCTTCACCCAACTCTAAACCCTTCAAAAAATAACACAAGCCAAAATTATTAATAACGCCACTTGATTTCACTTATGGCAGAAAAAATTCTTCATACTTCTTTCGTCAGTCTATCCTTTAAACGTCGCTCGGCTTTCGCCGTTCGGACGATAGGCGTGGTGGGCAGAAAAGTTAACTCGGCACTCCCGGCTACTGTGCTCACAGTAGGGGGCGGAGTCTTGGGCGGGGGTGGTGGTAAGTCATCCTCTTCATCCAACTCCTCGACGCTGTCATAAGACTGGAGTCGTTCTTCCGTAAAGGACGCAATTTTCTTCTCTAAAACAGACCATAAAAAAACGTCATTTAATTAAAATAAGAGCCAATTACCTTAACTCCCCTCACCCCCCTAATAAACAAATTACAGCTCAATAGCCTCTTTTCCGCCACCCTTTCAATCCCCTTTTAATCATTTTGCGAACACTAAGGAAAGCTAAGTACACTAACCTTCTTCTTGTCGTAATTTCTCCACTTCGTCTTGACTCAAGAAGCTAAACGGGCGCTCCGAGCGTTGCGTCGGCTTGCCCGAATCGACAATTTCTTTCTCGAAGAAGCGTTTTTTAGCACTGAATGTCATCTTATCCGGACTGGGACCATGCGTTTTCAAATGACTCGGGACACTGGATGCTTGCGGAATCGCCGAAGCGGCAGAAGAAGGCGCCGGAGTAGAGCAAGTTGCCGCCGCAGAGGAGGAAACTCCCTAAATTATGTACATTTTAAAACAGAAACCGTGCTAAATTTTCGGTCACTAGGAAACTAAAATTAAGCAAAAATATAAAACTAAGTCTTCCTAAAGAACGCAATTATAAAAAGAAATAAAATGGCAAGTATTAGAAGATAATTAAACGAAAAACAAGGGGAAAATAATCCATCGACAAACAATGGAAAATCCAATGAAAAACTAAATAAACGAACGACTAATCGACAATAGTTTAGATATTATAAAGGACACAACAATAAATGAATAGCACGAAGAAATACTGAATAAAAACAAAATAATGAAGATGGCGTACATTAATAGAAAAAACATAAACGAAGTATCGGGAACGAATAAATATAAAACCAAAAAATAGGAAAAACACCACACGAAAAAGCGGGAAAACGTAGAACCTCTTCAAGATCCTGTTTTCGACGCAAAATAAGCGATTAATACCAGGCAATTGCTGCCAAACACGCTTTTAGCAATAGTGAGTTCTACCTGGCATTTCTTCCCCAGATATGTTAATTAACGCAATAAGCAGTAGCAATTACAGCGTGTAAGAAATCAGCTGCGCGATGCTCTAAATTTCACTTACACCTTTGAAATCACTCAAAATTACACCGCAAATTCTACATTACTGCGAAACTACAGCTCCTAGCTTTTGTTTCTAGTAGATAGCGCCACTATCGCATCGTTTTTTCATTTCGACCCTGGCCTATAAAACACTCGGATTTTTCCGTTACCTGCTCTGGTATATCTTCTGGTTCAGGAGACTCATTCCCTGACAGAATTTCATTTTGTTCCTCATCAGGTAAGACTTCTTCCTCGGAAATCTTGTGAAGAGGCAGTGGTGACGTTGCAGGAGACACAAACGTAGAACTCACACCGGGAAGGGCCAATTCCCCTTCCTGGATTTGATGGACAACAAAGGACGTGGATTCACGCACAAGCAATCACACAGCAAAGGAAGCAAAATAAAAGTAACAATGTGAAACAAAGAACACAACTAAGCCCCCCTTTAAATATTAATTACATAAAAAAGCCAATAAATTTTTATATTGCAATTATTCGTGGATTTCGCTTAACCGGGCTCTTCTTATCCCAGATGGGTTACCAGGAACGAAATTCTCACAGTTAATTACGCTAATTTTCACAGACTGTCGATTAATTGACAGAGAGCTCTTTGTTTTGTGTCCCAATTAAGCGAAATCCAATTTTATATATTTAAAAATGAAATCAAAATTCGTGATATATTCATCCCGTCACCAAAGGTAGTCTAGGAGTAATTTGAGCAACATTACAACAATAGGCCTAGGTACCAGCAGAAGTACAAGAAAAAGAAGCAAGTTCTCTAGTATAACGTTCCAAGACCCGAATTCTGGTGAAAGAAAGAGTGGGAGGAGCCAAACCGAAATGCCATTACCTTGATATATTTTTTTTTCTTAAAAACAGGAAGAAATTTCACCCGTCTTTAAAATCCACTGTATAACCCATTCAATTCGCAGAAATAAAACATGAAATATATTTCACTCGTTAGGTAAACATTCACATCTGGAAATGACGGAAACCAAAGATCGCAAGAGAAAACTCAAAGAAGAAATCCCAACACCTGTAGACAAGAAACCATGGTCGAATTTTGGGTGGGATCATTGTTTTTTCGGTCCGATAATTTTTTTTTCCTTAGCGTTTTGACAAGAGAGAAAAAAATCACCAATCTTAACCTTTCACACTCTTGAGAGAAAAAACAGTTTCACGGAAGTCACGGGGAGGTCACAGAAACAGTCACGAGTACCCTTTTTTCCCCCACAAACTTTCCAGGAATTATAAGGCGGTGGGTGTGTGGCCCTGCAGAAGCGAGTGTTAGTGTCGTTGTGTTATATCATCTTTTACATGTAACGCCATACGAAAAAATTCCTTTGAATGAACTTTTTGCGACACTTCCAAGCTCCACTCGCGTACGACCATGCGTTTTGCAAACATGCCAAGGCGAAAAAAATTTGGCTCGTTAAAACCCACACCAAACGCCGATATTAACGCCCTGCCCAACCCAGCGTGCAAGTTTCACGACACTGCATGCAAACCGAGTGCAAATGCGCGTTTTTGAGAAGAGACAGACCTCATGCGAAATAGTAGACCAAAATTCTCATAAAAAAGGGGAAGGACCCACTTTTGGAATGCTCACGATGCTTCTTACAAGTAACAACAATCAATCCGTACCCAAACGAATGAAACGAGGGCTGCAACCCTTAACACACTATTACTTTGAATCGAAAATTAATTCTAGCAACTTAAAAACTTTGGTAACGTCGAGCTAAGTGCGACACAGTCAGATTCGGAATTGAAAAACAGCCGGTTGGAAGAGGCCAGTGTTTTGGACTTCTCAAAAAGATATCATCCCATTCGAACTAATGCATGGATTTTGGGATCTCGAAAATTTGCTGGGATTGGATCGAGTTTTCTAGGGAGAAATCCAATTAGCCGCGAGCTGCCAAGTTTTCGATTGTCTGCCAAGGTTTCAAACCACTCTTGCAGTATTGATTAACTTGTCATAATAAACCGATGAACTTGTTTGTATTTGTTATGTTTAACTGAGTTCTTTTAAGTTTAATAGAGATTTTTAGGTTTAATCGAGTTTTATAATAAATCGATGAATTTGTTTGTATGAAACTTATCAAACAAATTTTAAAGTTTAATCGAGATATTTTATGTTTATTCGAGATTTCTACGTTTAATTGGTTTTTATAAATTGAATCGAGTTTTTTTAAGATGAATCGAGTTGTTTATACGAAATATCATTGAAAAAATCAGTTTAACAGAATGATGAAATCCGTCATCACCTAAGGTGGGTTCTTTTAGATCCGGATCTAAGCTTTCCTTCTCTTCTGGATGATTACGTGGGGAAACTTGCGTGGACGATTATTCATCTACTACTCAATGTTCACGAAGTAATCTTGACAGTAAAGTTTTACTTGACATATCCTAGAATCTTACGAAGAGATATGTTTGAAAAAAGGCAAAGATAATTGAAGGAATTGTTCTCTTTGTTTGTTTTTCCAAAAAATTCTGACTTTCGGAAATTTTTCCACGTTAGATTCTAGTTATTATTAATTTTAAAATTTTGGTTAAAAAAACATCGAAAAATATGCAGCAGTTATAGAGAAATCGTCTACGGAATTTTCTCGTTTCTCCCATTCAATTAATGTAAAATAAGAGAAAGGGTATACAGTGGCCTTAAAGGACACATCCTCAAGTTCTAGAATCCCTTACATCCGAATTCGACTGTATCCACTAAATTACTTCGATATTAACCTTTTAACCAACAACACAACGATCAAAATAGATTCTTCTAATCTGTTGCAGCCACAGTTTCATCGCTAAGACACTTATAAATAAAACACGGCTATAAAACCATGACAGAAGGTCAAAAGGAAAATTAACTTACCGCATTGAGTATCGGATTAGGGTCAAGGGTATGCTTGGAGAGCACAATCGTAGTGGTTTTCACGTCAGGCCTCACAGGGCCAGGTGATTTCGGAGCCAGGGCTGACTGACATTGCACCAATTGCTCTGCAGCGCGCACAACGTCCAGAACCTACCATTGAGACAACTTTTAAATGTCTGTCTACACAATTGCCAAAATCGAGCCCGAAACAAGCTGAAGCTGGGACACAAAAACCCAAAAAAGGCCACACGAACCTTGTCTGGCGTGCTCCTTTCTGTCGGCACGGCTACCTCTCCGCCAGCTGGAACTATCGCGTTCGCAACCGCGCTTGTCGTGGGCACAGGAGTGTAGCGATCTTCATCTTCCGTATCTGCACTGCAAATACTCTGCGAAATGGAGAACGTGTCGGGACTGAGCTGACCGTCACTTCGCAGTTTTTCTACCTCTGCCGGGTCGTAACCTGTCAATGAAACGACAACAATGAAGTTCACGTACTCTTTCAACACGAAGTTGCACTCTAATATCAAACAATAACGTTGTCTAATCGTTTCGTTTAGGGCTAGCTCAGTTTAGCTCGTTATCTTTCCGAGTCGATATCTTTAAGCCAAGCCGAGCTTAGCCGGTACAAATTTTTATATTTTCATAATCTTTATTGTTTTTATTATGTATTTTCGCAATTTTTAATATAAATAATTAATCAGTAAATAATTTAAGAAATATTATTTTAGTTTTTAAGAAAACTTTCCTACAAGAAGTGCTGTTTAGCTTTGCCACGTGAAATCATCAAAATTACTACCTTTTACAAGAGAACCAAGAAAAGTTATCAATGTAATTAAGTAAAATAGAGTTATAAAAGAAAATTGTTTTAAGAAAATTATTGCAAAAACGTAATGTCAAGGGTATATTAAGCACAAGTGCCAACTTAATCAGTTGACGTCGGAAACATTTGTATACTCTTTATCGTTTTCATTATTCATATTTACATCTTTAAATTTTTGCAAAAAGATATTTTGTGGAGTTTTTTAAAATTAGTTTTCAAGAAAATTTCCCTAGTAGAAGTGCGATACTGTTCCCGGTTTTAAAACGTTATCGTTCTATGCTCACCTTCGCAGACCAGTAGATGGAGCACGTCTCCTGCGTTCCTCAGCGTCTCCACCGCTTCTTGATGGGCGGCGCCCAACAGCGAGATGCCATTCACTTCAATGAGCCGCATGCCTACTCTTAACCGCCCATCTCGGTGGGCGGCACCACCCGGATTCACTTTGGAAATGAACACTCCCTCGTCTGTTTTGTCCATGGGATTGCCTGGTTGTCCTCTCAGTCCACCTTTGACGTGCATGCCCAATTTTTCCTCCGCTCTCCGTGTGATGGTCAATTCTTGCAAACCCCTTGGGGGTGGATCGTGCTGTACCGTGAGCATAACTTCCGCGCCGGCGCGCACCAATGCTGTCACTGCTTCTTGATGCGTCGCTTGTGTGATATCCACGCCACTCACTTTCAGAATGCGATCACCAATCCGTAAACGCTGCGTCCGCGCCGCCGCACCTTCGGCGGTTACTTTGGAAATGAAAACGCCCGGGCCTCGTGTACCAAAAGGTACGCAAGAATGGTCCGTCCCACCAATAATGGACAAACCCAAAGGTCCTGTTCCTTTACTGATCAACACATCCTATAAAACGACATATTATTTATTAGTCCTATTTCTAATGCTTAACTAAACCAGATTATTATTACTACTATTACTGTAATTTTAATTACTATTTTTACTATTACTACTATTATACCATTTATTACTATTGTTTTACTATTATTTTACTATTATTACTATTATTTACTATTATTTACTATTTGATTACTACTATTTTACTATTATTTTACTTACTACTATTTTTATTTCTACTATTACTATAATTTTACTTACTATTATTAATATCATTCTAATTTCTATTATTATTATCTTTTTATCGTTCTTATCATTACAATTATTATGATTTCTATTACTATTATTACTATTATTATTAGTAGTAGTAGTATTCACTAGTTTTATACGGCCTCTCTTGACTGGTTTCGACATTTGTCGTTAAAATTTGTCGTTGGTACCTCAACAATGATAGGTGGTGCGGCTAGTTGATTATTGGTAATTCGTGTGACGATGGTTTCGGTTAACGTGCTTTTGGTGACGGTTTCGGTCACCGTGCCGATTTTAGTCGGCGCAGGCGGGAATTGTAACGAAAGCACTTGGACAGGATCGGGTTGTTTCACCGTCACCACGATAGTCTTCGAAGTGGGATTAGTTTCCTGTGGAGGGGCGTGGCCTAGGAAATGGGCGGGGATCAGCGCTTGGAATTGCTCGTTGGTCGTGATGGGCATCTGGTTCAAATTTGGTTGCGAGCCGCTGTTTAAATTCGGTTGGGAGCCCGAACTATTGTTACTGTACATTTGGTGACGCGCTTGGTCTAATAAAGAGGTGGTGCTCGTGTTGTTGGCGGTACTCAACTGTTGGTGAGGTAAACAAGGCGTCACAGGAGCTGATTTATGTGACGCAGCCAAAGACGAACGCAGGCCAGTATAACTGGGCCGGTTCGCCATGTAGCTTTTGGGACTGTATAAACCCGTATAAGGGCGTGGGCCGCCAATTAGGCGGGGCGATCGCGTTTCGGAGCCTAATCCCGTGCTCCAACCTTCTCTTTCCACCACCAGGCGAACGAAACGCTCCAGGCCGGTTAACATAGCTACAGCTTGGTCATGACGAGCGCCTTCGACGTCGACTCCGTTAATCTGAAAAGAATAAAACAAACGCAAACAATGTATATATTCGGTTGTTTAGTGTGTATAAGTAAACAAATTGGGCGCTGAGATGGGGCAATGCCATTCAAGAGTTTCCTTCAGTAGCCTACTACGCCAAGAATTATCCAGATTTTTTTCCAAAAATTCCATTGCACCGTTCGCGACAGACGCGATGTTCCCAAATGGGAACAAACCGTGGGGAATGTTAGCTACGTTGACCGCTCTACGCGCCCGTAGCAGCATACGAGGCGTAAGGGAAGAAGTAGCAAGTGCTTGCCATTTTCCAGTTTTCTCCTTTAGTACGCTGATTTACGTTTGTTCTATCGTATTTTGTCTTCTCTTAACTCTTGCCTACATCCTTTTACCAACTTTCCAGGTTTTCATTTGCTGTTTCACAATATGATTCAAAAATGCAAATTTTACGTTTTGTTAAAGGAGACAAAGGAAAAAAACTTTTAAAAAATTAGCCGATGGTTCAAATCTACATTCTCTTAAGCGAATAGATTTCCTGGCAATTTTAAGTATGATTAGCTAAGAAAATCAACATTGATAAGTTGAGAATGAATAGTCACGAATCAAAAGAACGGCGTTCACCACTGGCTAGTGCTTTCCCGCTGACTGAGAGAAGTTCATAATTGCAAATAATGAACGGGAATAAAATGTTGGATAAGAGGCGTATTAGATGTTTTGTTTTAAACTGTCTTTTGCGATAAAAACCTGCCAGTAAACTAAGGTTAGCTTCTCTTTTAGGAAAATATGTCTAAGAGCAGAAAACATAGGGACAACGAATGGGGGCTTCGCGGGCGTTCCCAAATGGGAATAAGGAAAAATTTATCATTACTGTTCATGTACTATGGAAAATATTATGTCCACTATTCTTCAGAACTTTTCCTAAACGACTAAGTTACTAACTCTAAGGTACCGAGGAAAATAACGTATTTGTAACTTTCTTTGATTTTTTTATCTTTTACTTATTATTCTTTGAATCAATAAAAAAATTCCAGACCTTAAACGAAAAGTGCCATTGGAAAGGAAAATTTACACAAGAAACTTTGACGAAATGCACAAGTTACACAAAGAAAGCTGTCAAAATATCTCGATTAAAATTCTCAAAATAATGTTCCCATTTGGGAGCAGCCGAGCCTAATGGGTTAATGCAAGTGAAAGAACAACTATGGTAGTAATACTAATGATAAACAACTAAAAAATAACTCACGGAAATTATGCGGTCGCCCACACGAAGCTTGCCATCCCGCTCAGCCACGCCTCCATCAATAATTCTTGATACATAGATTCCCTTTACAACGAAACAAGAAAGGAAAATTATTTTTTTAAAAAATAAAAAATAAAGAAATCCTCTGCTTACGTCATCCTCTTTATCATCACTGAAACGTGGTCCTCCTTTCCCTCCGGCAATCGTGAATCCCAACCCTTGCTGGTCCCTTAGCAACGTCACAAACACCCGATCGCGCCGTTTCGTCAACGGTACGCTGGGCAAGCCGTTCACATGTGGCGAGGGCGTGGTTTGCTCGGCTCCACTATCTAGAGTAGCCTGAACCATGGCAGGAGAATATTCCCCTCCAGCCACACTGCCTGTGAAACTTAGCCTAGGTGCCGGATGGGGCGCTGCTGCCACTGGTAAAGGCGGAGGCGGAGTCGAAGATTGATCCGTTTCTTTGCTCGTGTAGCTCGACACTGAAGTAACCGATGACCTCGGCGCTGGTACTGGCGCCACTGCAGCCGTAGTGATGGTAGTTCTCGTTTCCGTCACCGAAGGCTGACGCGCTCGAATTTGCACTCCGTCTTCCAATTCCGATGAGTCGATTTGGCTAGTGGTGGGCGGTACCAAACGGGTGATTTCCCTCGAGATGTGCAGTACTAACCGGGGACCAGCGGCTTTGAGAATATCCACAGCTTCGTAATGGTCAACGTCGACACAGGTTACTCCGTTGACGGAAAGCAGCTTGTCCCCCACTCGGAGTCCGGCCAAAGCGGCAGGTCCGTTCTCGGTGACGCGCGAAATGAAAATCCCTTCGTCGTCGCCTTTGTACGCCGTCGAACCTTTTCCTCCAGCGATAGAGAGACCCAACCCTTTTGTTGCACGAAAAACGAAAGAACAAATCAAGTTTAACATCCCAATCTGTAAAGTGACGCCATAGATAACACAATAACCATCTTAGATAACGGAATAGCCATCTTTCCAGGCCAAGCTTCGCCTTTATCTACGCAAATATGTGATAATGATCGTCGTATCCATATTTGCATAAAAGGTTGAACCAACGTTACCAGGAAGACTTACGCATTCCTAAAACTTAACTACTTGTACGAAGGTTTTCATGATCCTTCTGAGCTTCTATTTGGCGATTTCATAAGGCGAACCTCTCTAAACCGATATGGCCAGGACACGCAACATGGTAACACGGTGAAGTGACATAAGCTGACGAAGCTTTTATGAGCCATTCACGAGCACTAACTGCTAAATGTATCAAAACGGACTCACATTTCCCGTACGAAAACTGGAAGCGGTTATTTTGGGGTTAGAACGCATACATCTCAGTTTTATCTCAGTCAAAAATAAGGTTAAAGAAAATCTACGCAAACTTCACTGTATATTAGCTTTATTATTATTATTAATATTATTATATTATTAATATTACTATTAGCTGTATATTAGCTGTCACTTCACTGTATATCATAGTAAAATTAACTGTATACAAAATTATGTTCCACTGAAGTTAAATTGCGGTTAAAATTGGGCTGGAATTTAACGATTTCTTAGTACGGATTCTTAACGATTTTACTACTGTGTGCAAGCTGGCAGACCCACATAATTACTTATAGAAGTATCGTTCTATGATCGGATAAGGGAGGTAATTTAAAAAGAGTATTACTCATGTAGTGCATGAGCACACATGAGAGAAAAAATCCTAAGCGGCGTAAGCGATTTCTCCAAAACTACTCAGTATTTCATTAAACAATTTCAACAGTAAAGTTTAAGATCGTAATATCTAGTGCACATCGTCGGGTTTTTATTTAAAATGTTTTTAGCCAATTTGTACAAAAACGAGTCAAGTTTCACTTTTTCTACAAGCAATTCCAAAAATTCAATCGCAAGGTTCAGTAGCCACTTAAAAGCATGCATTAACCGGACACTTAATTCAAATCCGACAGCTAGTCTTGGAGTCGTCACGTAAGAAATTTCAAAACACTTTTTAGGTGACAAATCCGAAATTAACCGACGGATTTGAATTCCGTCTTCTCCAATAAATTAGGAAAACGGTGTCAATGTATCTTGAGTTCAGATTTTTTAAAAGAGCGTTTTTAAATATTTTAACTCCATCAATTTCAACTTTATCGGAAAGAGCCTCTTTCCAAAAACGTCAAAATTGATTCGCTTTACAAATCGATTAATAATTTTTAAAAGGAAAACTCGACGATATGCACTAGATATTACAATGTAAAATTTTACTGTTAAGATTTTTTCGTGAAATGCTAGACAGTTTTGGCGAAATCGCTGTCGTCCTTTAGCATGTGATCGCCCTACACTAGTTAGGTGCATTGTAGCCTTAACGGGTGATGGATTATCGGATTAGAGAGATAAGTCTGTACGACAAAAGAAAAGAGATATTACAACAAGAAATCGCAGTTTTCTGCTGTCGTCTTTCATGACATGACCGACGAATAGAAATTATACCAGATAAGAAGTTATCAAATATGGAGTTATCGGTTTAAGGAGGCGTTACGAACAAGCTTACCTGTAGAAACTCGCGCAATATGAATCTCATACTCCTCTTCCACCACTTCGATATGCGGCTCCTCAAAGTACTGGTCGCCGCCATTCTCTGCCAAGCTCTCCGTTTCACTTCGTTGGGAAAAGGCGGGGGACTTGGGCGGAGGGGGCGGTGGCGTGGGTAAACGTTCTTCCTCCTTCCTCAGCACTTGGGCAATGAGTGACTCGATCTTATCCTTATCTTGCGTATGAATGCGTTTGTTCTTCAAGTGATGGGGCGTGTCCCTTCTATGGAGCCGGTTATGTTTTTCTTTCGGCTCCACCTCCTCACTCTCTTCCACTTCCTCTTCCTCTTCTTCCTCCTCTCGGTGTTCCACAGCGAAACCCACGTGTTTATTCTCGGAGCGCGAGTGGCTGCGTTCGACTTCGCTGCCCGATTCCTCGCCATCGGTTCCTGAAACGTTGGGCTCATGCATGGCAGAGGGCGCCACTGCGCTCTGCTGGCTTGCTCGACTCGAAGGGGCGTTGCCGTCGACGTGATCTTTCACGCTAACGTGCACACTCTTCGTTTCAGGAGGCAACGGCACTCTTTCTGGCCTGAAAGTATCTTTCACTGCTTCCTATTTTCCGAAAATATCAATGATACAATTATGTTTCATTTATATTTGAAAAGAACAGTGTTCCGAATCTTTTCTTTGGTCGGATCTTCGATCACTATCGATCATTCGTCAACTTCAATTGATCTGATCAAATTCTATAAAACTTTTTTAAAATATTGATCCGGACTGGGAAAGATTCCGATCCGATCATTTCGTTAAGCATCAAAATTACAACAATTATTAAGAAAGTTAAACGTAAAACGAGCTGAAAAATTTTAAGTTATGCCCACTAGGTGGCCTGATTGGTAAAAGATCGGCAGAGAAATAGATCCGATCCCTGTCATTTTACGGTACTACGCTGATCCGATCCTTACATTTTGTTTATTATCAAAGTTACGACGATGATAAGGAAACCCAAAAATAAAAAGAGCTGGAAAGTTCCAAGTTATGCCCACTAAGTGGCCTGATTCTGATCGGTAAAAGATCGGCAAACAAATGGATCCGATCCCTGCTATTTTACGTACGACGCCAATGCGATCAGATCCTATCAATTTCTTTATTATCAAAGTTACAATAATTATTAAGAAATTTAAAAGTAAAAAGAGCTGAAAAATTTTAAGTTATGCCCACTATGTGACCTGATTTTGATTGGTAAAACGTCGACAAAAAATAGATCCCAACCCTGCCATTTTACGGTTCTAAGCTTATCCGATTAGATCCGGTTAGATCGTTTCACTTCTTGCCAAATTACGAGAATTATTAAGAAACTTACAAATAAAAAGAGCTGAAAAGCTTTAAGTTATGTCCACTAGGTGGCCTGATTTTGTTCAATAAAAGATCGGCAAAAAAATAGATCCGATCCTTGCCATTTTACGGTATTAAACCCTATCCGATCAGACCCGATCCAACGATCGGATCGGATATTTTTTGAAAGATCTAGAACACTGGTAAAAAACAGGGAGGCTGTAAAAGTGAGTGGGGTGCTCACCCTCCCACGGGGTACTACTTTGCCGTCGACGTTTTTCTGGCCCTTGCCGAGGAGTTTTTGCGCTTTGGCTTTTAATTCACGGGGGTGGGGCGTGTTGTGACGCACGAAGGTGGTTTCCCGGTCCGCGCCGCCGTCTTCGCCCTCGTCGTCCTCGAACTTGACCGTAGAAGTGCGTGCTGCCTCGGCTTCGCCATCCCAGTCGCTTTCGGGACTACTGGCGCCACCGCTTCGACTCCGGTCGCCTTCTGCGGACACAAAAGAATCCATATTGTGGGCGCCGTCCTCAAGGGAAGGGGAGGATTGATCGTTGGGGTGAAACCCAGAATGCTGAGCGGAGGAAAAACTCAAATTCAATGCATCACCACAAAACCGGGTATCCAATCGGTATAACCGATTATCACCTGGTTAATTGGGTTGCAAGGTCGAAACAAACGCAAATGAGGCCGAACACGGAAAAGTGAAAAGAAAAACAACGAAATACAACGCAAGCGGAAAACAAATTTACGAAATTTCCAAAGCAAAATGTGTGCAGTTTTGGAACATTTTGAGGGTAAAAAAAAGGGGCGGGGAAAAGGAAAAGGGACGGGAGTGGGTGGAGAAATGGGAGAAGAGGAGGGCCCGTGCAATTTGCGTACATGAGGCGAACGTTTCAGGCAAGCTGTGCACACAACAATGAACAAACAGCGAACGTGACGGTCTAACAGCTGTGCAACAATGACAGACCAAAATTCCAATTATGGCAGTAATGATCAACAAACATGGCAACGCACGGCCTAGGCACAATAAATGAGAAATGAGCGAAACCTGACCCAATACTCGTCGATCGAACAAGAATCAGACAAGCAGAAACAATCCATGCCCCAGGAACTCAATAAAAAAGAAAATCATTTCCATACAGTCACTTCAGGTTGAATGAGATTTGCTATCTTGCTGGTCAGACGGAGAAAAATACTCGAAAAAGGAAAACATTCATTGTTGAGCCTAACAATCTTATCGTTGCGTAGCCCAGACAGAAGAAAAAGCACCGAACTGGGCAAGAAAAGGGCGTTGGAGAAAAGTCCTTATCAGCACAAGTGTGCAAGAATGAATAATTCAGACCATAGAAACTACACAGCTACCCGAACTTTCATTGTTATGTCAGTACTCGGTTAGACACAACAGTTCTGTTCCTTTTGGTTGTCATAGCTTCGAAAGCTAACAAAAGCACAGTCGCCATTCAAAACATACGACAGTTGCATAACAATGAAAACTGACACGGCCGTAGGCTGTGAGCCAAGACAAGTTATTCCTGAGCTCAACTTACTTTCACACGAATCCGAATTCAGAAACATACAAAAATACACTATGAATGTTGTGACAATGCGAGCTTCAACCGTGCGAGACGGACGGCTATGGAAGACAAATTTTCATTGTTAAGGCTACGGTGCACCTAAGCTTGGTATAGGCGTGACATGCTAAACGGCGTCAGCGATATCGCCCAAACTACTAAGTAATTCATTAAACAATCTTAACAGTAAGGTTTTGGATCATAATATCTAGTGCTCGTCGTCGAAATTTCCCTTAAAAAGTTCTTAGTCGATTTGTAAAAACCAAGTCCGTTTGTTTTGTTTTCTTGCAGAACAGCAATTTCCACCGTTCGATCATCGGTTAAGACGAAATCGAAGGAACCAAATTTTTTTCGCCTTATCCGAATTTCGTCTTAAACGATTTTCACCGTATTACAATACAACGAGATAGGCTTTTGACGGGACCAGAATGTAATTTTGTCTTAACCAATTTTTTATCTAAACAGTGTTCGTCTTAACCGAGTTCTACTGTATTTACTTACCGAAAACGGGATTCAAATCCGACATATTGTCTTGGAGTTGTCACTTAAGAAATTTCAGTAAACTACCAATATCTAGTGATAAATCCAAAACTGAGCGACGGGTTTGAATTCAGCTTTCCCTGATAAATTGGGAAAACGATGCTTTACTGTATCTTGAGCCGGATATATCAAAATGCTTTCTTCCCAAAGAAAGTTGAAATTTGATTCGCTTTTCACAAATTGACTAACACGTTTTCAAATGAAACTCAAAAAATGTGCACTAGATATTATAATCCAAAACTTTACTGTTGAGATTATTTCATGAAATACTGAGTAGTTGACGTATTTTTTATAATACTTTCATAATAATTTTATAATAATTACTGTCACGTATTTGCAACGTGCTGGTAAATTTTGATTGTTGACTTAACTACGGCTTCCTAAAAGTTAAAACTCTTCCTTCCCCGCAAAAAGAATCGGATTAGTATTCGTGGAATACTGTGTTTTCCGTAATGACAGAATGTACTAAACACACTAAGAGTGTGTTTCCACTGCAAAGTTAACCCGTGTTAAGGACCAAAAGTAACACGGATCAGTTAACACGACTGTTTCCACTAGGCAAAGTCGTGTTACAAGTCGTGTTAGTCGTCGTGCCAGCTAACCCCTTTTTGCTGCTGTGTTAGACACCTCAGTTTCGTGTTACGAAGCTACTACGCAACGCCTTGAGAGGGGG
>JAHZNP010001294.1:0-22045 GCA_020615345.1 Triops cancriformis
TTTTGCTGATGTTGCGTCACATTGAAATAAAGAAGTTAATATGTATTTTTTTACAGGAAAAGTACAGCCAATTTTTCTTTTATGATCTCCCACATGTCATTACTATTAGTGGCAAACGAATTTCTATCCGCTGAATTTGGTTCAGAGTTACTAAAAATATTAATTTTATTCGTTATTCTACGATAATAATAAGATTTTTCAAAGTTTTCCACTACATTCATAATAATATTCAATTTAGTTTACAAACAAACATGCGGTAATGTTTACAACAGTCGAGCTGAATGAGTGTTTTGGCGTCAAGTCCTTGTTCAACAAGAGTTGTTGAACAATGATCTGCAATCGGTCAATTTATTGTGGACAAATAATGCTATCGAGCTGAACAGGAGAATAGCGCTGTTCACAATAAAATGTCCCCCTAGTGAGCTTATGTTGGATAACTGGATATGTTAGGTTGCCATAGCAACAAGGACCTAAGCCTCACTGTTTGACATCTTGTCTTGTTGGCTCTTACACGAAAGCAAGTTCAGAAGGAAAATTGATGCACAGTTTTCTTCATATTTCCTAAGGCGTCGTTACCCAACAGAAGAATTCAAATGGAATTTAGCATCGGCGCTTTGCAAGAACCTCGAGGCTTTATCCGTCTCTTGGAATTTGTAAGTTTTCAACACGGAACGGATAAAAACACCCCAATCCAAACCACTCCCTTTGACCGGATTTGATCTTTCAGTTCTGCAGCATTTTTACAAAGAATAAATAAACATTTTTCTCTAGATATTTTCCATTTGCGCCTTCGCCACCACAACAAATTTCTCGACATACTTCCAATTTGACATTTCCAGTTCAACGGGGAATATAACAGACGAAAGGACTGTTAGTCATGTAGTGTCTTATCCTTTCAAGTAAGCTACTGCGAAAATATGGGACTTAAAAAAATACTTGATATAAATTTCTCGATTTTCCTCTGATAATGTGCATAGGCTTGACCACGAAATCCAAAGCGTCGACGTTTGTAAGCAAGAAAACAGTTTGCAATTCTTCGGGGATTATTCTTCTGACGCGCAGTTTTTCGTGGCAGTGGGCGTATTGGCGTTTCTGTACTCTTTGGCGTCCTTGGTGATCTTCCTGTTGTACGATAGTCTGTACAAAACCAACACCATGCTTCCTATTATCGTAAATGAAAGACGATCTGTTAATCACTATTCTCTTGCGGTGGAAAATTGCGATCGTTATGCATTTTTATTGTTTCAAAGGATTTTCTAACGACCACAGTTCTTGCCATGCTTTGGCTTTCCGGCGGAGCAGCCTGGGCATCGGGCCTAAACGCCCTTAAAATCGTCTGTGATCCTAGCAATTGGCTAACAAGTTTCGCCATCTGCAAATTGAAGGGCCCGTGTGTCACCTCGTGCGTTAGCATCTATGCCGGTTCCTTTGCTGGTCTCAATGTCTCAGTCGTAAGTGAATGCCGATGGTTTTTTTATGTCATTTCCTGAAGAGAGTTACACGAGTTGTTTTGTAAGAAATGTAAAAAATTCGCATGTGCAGGATTAAAGTAGCGTCCTTTTGTTGGATGCAAGGATGTGCCCTGTCATGATGTGCCTCCAAAAGCAACGGAAAGGGTTTACTAGCCCAGTATTTCATATCTTTTAATGTTCTAGATCTTTGGATTCCTCAATTTCTTCCTTTGGGCTTCCAACTTATGGTTTACTTACAAGGATACGCCTTGGTTCCAACAACCAGTGACAGCTGCGGCCGCCACGCACACTTTGCCCTGAAGTCCCTGATGTAATCGATCAAGTTTGAAGTTAGTAAAGGAAGATATCCCAGACCCTTCACGCTTTGTAGTTTTGTGTGGAACAAGAACGAGGACTTTCGTAAGATTTTTTTCTCAGAAGGGAATGTGAAAGATGCTATAAAGGAATTCCAGGCGTTTGTGCCAATTTAACAAAGCAAGCTCCATGAAAGCAGATTGGTACATTTTAGCCAAGTTCAGTGTAATTTATTCGAGAAATTGATGTCTAACCTGACATAATGAGATGCACACATCCATACACAATTTCGTTCCCACGTGTTCAATAAATCGAATGTAATTCATTGTTATGAAAAGATGGCTTAAGCTTTGGTATCCCTCAACGTTAGGTAATATAACCCGCGTTGCGCCCGCGATAATTCCTCTTTTAGTAAGCGGATCTCGTTCCGGAAACCTGTTGCCTCGGTGAGGCGCCGCTGTTCTAGTTTTTCAAGTTGACCGGTCAAGTGGGCTAACCTTTGTTGGAAACCTTCGTCCCGTTCCTGAAAACGATACCAGTATACCACACTAATTTGTCGAAATACCTCAAACATTTATTTTTGGGTATTTTTCTTTCTTTTTCATTGTATTATATTTGATTTTACTTTCTGTTTGCCAGCGACATTACTGAAGGCTGTTCGTAAACGTATAATTTCTGCCTCGAGCTCGCCGTTGACTCTTTTCAACTTGTCGCTTTCTTTCTTAGCTTCGTGCAACGAATCCTGAACAGACAACAGAAATCTATGTAAAAATGTTGCAAGATTCCGACGAGCCTCACTTGAAATTTCTGTAACTTTTCACTGAGTTCGTGAACTTTCATAGCGGTTTCGTTCCCGTTCAGAAGCCACGTGGGAAAGGAAGCAGGCTCGCTTACGGAAGTGGCCGATTCGGGGACAGCTAGCGCATGGAGTTGGCGCTGGAGTGCCCACTGCGAGGTTATTTGTCCTTGTTCTTCTATAAGATTTGTAATTTTCTTTTGGGCGTCAATTTTTTCCTTCTCAAGGATCCGTACCCTTCAAAGGCAATAGGGCCTAAATAATTACACTATGGTAGGAGTCTGCTTACCGTGCTGTGAGCAGCCGGACTTGGGTTTCCAAATTGGTACGTTCGATTTCACATTGGTCTTTCAACGTTTGGCGATTCTGGAGGAAGGATAATGCTTGTTCTTTGAGCAACGTTTCTAATTGTTCCAGACTGGCTTCGAACTGCTTTTCTTGTCGGCTTTCTAATGGCAGTAAGTGCTCCTTTAACTTCCCTTCGCCTGATAGCTTCTTCAAGAGGGATATTATCTCCTTGTCTCTTTGGTGGCGAATCTACACAAGACGGAAATGTACTGCGTTGCTGCGTTGGTTGGAGTAGTGAGCTGCGTACTTGAAGTTTGTCAACTGTGGCAGCTAATAATAAGGAACGGCTGCGCTCCGACTCCAACAGTGCTTGAATGTCGTTCGCTTTTCGCTTGGAATATTCGGCTTCTTTTAGGGCTTGCGTGAGTCGGTCTTCGAACTGGTATTTGGATTTTAAATCTTCCTCCAGTCTACGGTACAGTTTCAGAAGCTTTATTCAAACCGTAGCAACCATAACAGAATTACTTGTCTAAGACTGCTAGAACAGCGGCATATTGCTGTTCATGATTTTTGACTTTCTTTTGATAAAACTCAACCAAATCTTGCGAAGGAGGTAACATTGCAAGCATCTTTTCCGTAATCAAGCGTGGGCCGCCCTCGTCTCTCATTCCTGTTGTTACACTAGATAAGCTTGTGCTGTAGGTTCCGTTTCTATTAAACTTAAAACTTTGCGTTCGCTTAAAACTTAAACTGGGTTAACTTAAGATTGTCGGTCGACCCTAGATTAAAGCAAACGGTGTTTTAAACTAACTATAGGATAAACTAACATTAGGTAAAAGCTAAACACAAATTCTACAAAAAAGGTTCATTTAGAGCAATTTATGTGAATCAAGAAGACAAACAACTCGGAAAGCGGAAGGGTCTTCATATTTTTCTATTTTTTTATACCTTTCCTTTCCATCGGGGTGTCAGGCGCTTTTACTTTCTACCATCATTTTTTTTTAAATACACAGCTATGTTTATCATTTAACAAGCTTAACGTTGCCAGAATTCAATAACAATGAACTAAAATATGTTTTATGTGTACTATGACTTATTGCGCATGAATCAAGTCTGGAGGAAACGAGTTTTACCTATCACTACGAAAATGAATGTACGCTGTTAACGTTATATAAGGAATTTTTTTATTAAACTTTAGTGAAACAACGCTGGAAAACATGTTTAGAATGTTTTGATTGGTTATAGGTGGGCTTGGGACGGCCATGCGTCCTTCGTTTTAACCTTGTTGATTGGACTCCTCCTTCCCTTATTTCTTCTCTTCACTCCTCCCCTCCTAACTCCCCCCACCCCCATGGCCCTCGCCTTTGGTCCGTTCGCTTGACTCTTGTGTGTTGTACGTGCGGAAGTTGTGTTTTAATGGCGTGCGTGGATCATTGTTTTCACCTGGATCTCGCTTCCAATCGCGACTAAATTTTTCAAGTAATGCTCTGTGACCTAACTTTCCTTCTGTGTTAAAATACCACTCCATCGACTCTCCAATGTATTCTTTCTAAGCTCCTTCCATTTTCAACGTTGAAAAACGAACCGAGTTTCTCTTCAATTAAAAGGCCTAGCCCCAGGCTGCACTTTTTCTTGGGAATGTTTTATACACTTCTCTCGACGCAAACCCCAACGGTCGTCTTTTCCTTTCTGCAACACTGACAAATTTGTTTCACTTTCTGGTAAATAATAGGGGATTGGGAGTGCATCTTTCGCTCCATTGATTGTTGACAAAGGAGCGACAAACACTGGGTGAGTGAAATACCTGTTTGTTGGCTTGGCTACCTCATTGAAGTGATGGCTGCGTCCGAAGTGGTGTTCCGGCCGCCACCGGAGGCCCCCGTTTTCTGTCCTACGTTGGAAGAATTCGAGCATCCTTTGGAGTATATCAACAAAATTCGACCTATGGCCGAGAAAGCTGGGATTTGCAAAATCAAACCGCCACCAGTAACTTCCCCTTCTTACCTATCCAACCCTTAACTCGAGCAAAACGCTGAAATCTATGTCTCTACTAGGATTGGCAGCCGCCTTTTGCTGTCGACGTCGACAATTTGAAATTTACGCCCCGCATTCAGCGCCTTAACGAACTCGAAGCCCATACTCGTATTAAACTCAACTTTTTGGATCAGATTGCGCGATTTTGGGAACTCCAAGGTTCCTCACTCAAAATTCCCGTGGTGGAAAAGAAAGCTTTGGATCTTTACACACTTCACCAGATCGTCAAAAATGAAGGTATCATACCCAGCCAAGATGGTACAAGACAACAAGAATGATTTAAAAAAAAACTTTTACTCAGGGGGAATGGAATACATCACCCGGGAGAAGAAGTGGGCACAAGTGGGCATACGTTTAGGGTTTCCTACCACGATCAAAGGCTTGGGAACCATGTTAAAGAATCTTTATGAGCGCATTTTGTACCCGTATGATATTTTCCAGCAAGGAAAACACATGCCCAGTGTGGTAAGCTTAACGAAACAATTAAGCTTCAATCTGTTGTCTAAATTGTCGCATTATCTGTAAACAGAAACTCGAAGAGGACGATAAAGTACGGGATAAAGATTACACCCCTCATCGCATTCCCTCACGGATGGCCATTAAACCGCCTCCCAAACGTAGTCGGCGTACGCGTCATTTCCCAGCTGAGATCCCTGATGACGTAAGAGACGATTAGTAGTAGAAACGTGTGGAGGTTGAACATGATTTTCGTTATCCGTTACAGTTAGCCAAGTATATTTGTCAAAATTGTGGACGAGGTGACGCCGAAGAATCCATGCTTCTTTGTGATGGTTGTGATGATAGCTATCACACATTTTGCTTGATGCCGCCTTTGGCGGAAATCCCTGCAGGTAGAATTAACGAGTCCTGCTTGAACTTGTCAGCCTGATTTTTTTTAATATTTTTTATTTTATTTTTTGCTCTCTAGGGGATTGGCGCTGCCCTTGCTGCGTGGCGGAGGAAGTCAGCAAACCTACCGAAGCGTTTGGTTTTGAGCAAGCCACCAAAGAATACACGTTGCAATCTTTCGGCGAAATGGCTGATCAGTTCAAATCCGATTATTTCAATATGCCCGTTCACGTAAATGAAATTCTGGAATTATTTTGTGTTTTTGTTGTCTTTCTATCTTCGTCTTTAGGCGTTTGTCTTGTCTTTTGCCTTCTTATAATTTCGAACTATGATCTTCCATAGCGTTTTTGTACGTTGTGAAAAGCTTAAACATACCAAAAAGGAAATAAGTAACATTATTTGTGTTTTCGACATGTTGCAGTTAGTTCCGACGTCTCTGGTGGAAAAGGAGTTTTGGCGCATCGTATCCTCCATTGATGAAGACGTAGTTGTGGAATACGGAGCTGATTTGCATACTATGGACCATGGCTCGGGCTTTCCTACACTCAGTTCAAGGAATCTTCTACCTGGAGACGAAGTAAGACTCGGTGATCATCCGTCTGTTTTCGGGCAATTTTTGTTCTCGATTCTTTGCGTTTTTGTGACCGTGGTACTAAGGACAGTTTTGCTCTTTACAGGAATATGCCAAATCCGGATGGAACTTAAACAACTTGCCCGTTCTGGAAGGTTCAGTACTAAATCACATTCAAGCCGATATTTCTGGCATGAAAGTACCCTGGATGTACGTCGGCATGTGCTTTTCGGCCTTTTGCTGGCATAATGAAGACCATTGGAGTTATTCCATCAACTATTTGCATTGGTAAGAACTCATTACATTGGGCTTCTCTTCAGGCGCTTCGTGAGGGGGTCTGTTTTGGTGGGGTGGATGTTACCGACTGGACTTGACGATTTTACCGACTACCGTGACAATTTTTTACCAAACATTATAGTATAGAATCAGTTATTAAAGTAGTATTTCAACTATCTAATATTTGAAACAATCTTTCGATTTCCAAATTTTACCGAGGACCAAGATTTTTACCGACTCGGCTTGTTGAACCATTATTGGGGGGTGTACCCCCCCATCGCGACGCCCTTGCTTCTCTTGTAAAGGTTGTGTCGCGCTTATACGAATTTCTGGATTGACGAAACAAGTTTAACATGATTAGTATTCAATTTCAGTAAAACAGTCTAATAAAAAGCAATCCAAAAATTAGTCTAAATCATAGAACGGCTAGAAAAAGGGCACTCGTGTCAGTGAAGTGTGAAAGTGATCTTAAAACAGAATCATTTGAATAGGGGCGAGCCCAAAACGTGGTACGGAGTTCCAGGTGACGGTGCAGAAGCTTTTGAATCGGCCATGAAATCTGCAGCACCGGAATTGTTCCGCGCCCAACCCGATTTGCTACACCAGTTAGTCACCATCATGAACCCCAACATCCTCATGGACTCCAACGTGCCTATTTACCGGACAGATCAACAAGCCGGGGAATTTGTCATCACCTTTCCACGTTCCTATCACGCGGGCTTCAACCAAGGCTACAACTTTGCCGAAGCGGTCAATTTCGCACCCGCAGATTGGGTAATGTACTCTTGTCTACACACGAGGAACCGAAGGATTAGTAGTTCAGCTCCTAACGTTGTATCTTATGCATTGTTTATTTAGATATCACTAGGAAGAGACTGCGTTGCTCACTATTCCAACTTGCATCGGTTTTGCGTCTTCTCCCATGACGAGCTGATCTGCAAGATGGCGTGTAATGCTGAAAGCTTGAACAAAGATATTGCTACGGCTTGTGTTGAAGATATGGAAGTGATGCTAGCAGAAGAAACTGCCTTCAGGAAAGAAGTTCTGGATTGGGTAACAAAAAAGAGAGAGACACTAACTAAGGAAAACGCAAATTGTGTACGGAAAGCTCAATGGAGAAAACTTCTCTGTATAGGGAGTGGTGGATTCAGAGCGAGAGGCATTTGAGTTATTGCCTGATGATGAACGACAGTGCGATTACTGCAAAACGACCTGTTTTCTTTCCGCCGTCACCTGCAGCTGTAGTCAGGAGAGAGTGGTGTGCTTGAGACATTACAAATTGCTCTGTTCTTGCGCTCCTAAACGACACACTTTAAGGTGAACTGAATCTCCTAATCTGTGGTGTTTGAAAAAAAAAACTGACCGAGGCCAAATTATAGGTACCGATACACTTTGGACGAACTCCCAGCAATGCTAAACCGTTTGAAAGCGCGCAGAGACCATTTTGAGAGTTGGTCGGGGAAATTACAGAAAGCTTTGAAGTTGGAAGGCGACGATAGGCTTGGTAAGTCATCGTATTCTATTGCGAAACGGCCAAGCACTTGATTGAATGCTAATCTTAATCATTATAACCATGTAGAATTGGACGAATTGAAAGATTTGCTGGAAGATGCCCAGAAAAACCGTATTCCCGAAGCGGAGATTGTAGTTGCTGTTAACAAAGCGGTGGCCGAAGCTGAAAAATATTCCTCCATTTGTCAGCAATTGGTCTCGACCAAAATTCGAACACGGTAAGCGCTTTTTAATTGTAAGCTTGATTTTCAATGTTATTGTTATTCTTGTTCTCCTTTTAACGTCATATTTATTTGTGTCTTTTAAAAATGTTTATTTTGATGTATTTTCTAGTTTTTTTTACGTTTGGTTATATATTTTGTATTGCATTGTCTACTTTTGTCTCCTATCGTGCCTATTGTAGAACGAGGCTGTCTGGAGAGGCTAAATGCAGACTTACTTTTGAGGAACTATGTCAGTTCACCGAAAAGGCTCAGAAACTGCCGTGCCGTTTGCCGGAAGGCCCAGCTTTGGTGAAATTATTCCAAGGCGTTCAGGAATTCCAGAGTGAAGCCAAGTTGTTACTCGAGCCGGAAGCCGGGCCTTTCGCGTTACCCGAGTTGGGCAAATTAGAAGCGTGTTTGGAAAGAGGAACCTCATTTGATATTGAACTTCCGATCATCCAGCAATTAAAGCAGGTACATTATCTTCTTAATGTAACACAACACTTTTAGGCCGAAACATATACTCATTGAATAAGTTTTAATGGACGTTTTGTAGCGAATGCAACATGTGGAATGGTTAACGGAATTCAGGGAGGTAGTGGGTGATCCAAAAGACCCAGAACACCAACCGGAGCCGGGTGTCGTTTCCTTAGAAACGGTAAAGAATTTACTCGAGTCTGGTGTCCAACTTCCCCCACATCCGGCGTTGGAAAAGGCGCTGGCGGAATTGCAAGGCCTTTTGCACCAATCGGAAGAATTGGAAACGAAAGCTGCCAATTTTCTCCAGGCCAAGTAAGACGAAGAAACGAAGTTTATGTTGCCCAGGAAGTTGCTAAAGGGTTAAAAACGCATCAATCTAGGCCGAGACATAGTTTGCACACATTAGAGGAGATTGCGCGCGAATCTGACTCGCTTCCCACGTTCGTGGTCTCCGCAGCGGCAGTGAAAGACGCGGTCAAAAAAGGCAAAGAGTGGTTGAACAAATTGCACACTATTCAAGTAAAAATATATTTAAAAAAAGGAGTAAGGATGGGATTAATGTATTTGTTTACGGTAGCAAGGGGAGCATTATCCTTACGTGGATGTCTTGGAAGGCATGCTGAGTAGAGCTAAGACTTTACCCGTACGACTGGATCCATTACCGGCCGTCGAAGAGCAAGTCTCCGGGGCGAGGAATTGGAAGGAGAAGATTGCCAAGTTATTTGTACGTAAGAATTCGGCCTATTCCCTTCTTGAGGTGAGATAATGGTATATCAGGAGTGAAAAGGATGAAGACTAAAACCAGTTGATGGTAGGTTTTGACCCCGCGGTCAGATATTGGTCAAGGACCGCCGCGTTTCCGCCGCCGCAAAGCGCGGGAAGACGTCACCACGCACTTGAATCACATTGTCGATTTGGCAGGGGGTGAAACTATTGATGGGCGTGCGGTTATCAAAGCAATCAAGGTAAAATTGTGAAGTTTGAGGTTGAAAATAATTTTGCGTGGCGAAGAATGTCTAGAAGAGTGGATTTACGTCATGAAATTTGAATTTGTGTTTTTATCGGTTTAGGCGGCCCAAAAGCAAGAAATGGAAGCGATGCAACGCTTACGTCAAGTGAATACGTCCAAATTGGCGAATGAGGCGGCGGAATTTTGTGTTTGTCGAAGACTGTACCAACGGTCGATGCTTCAGTGCGATCTCTGCCAGGAATGCTACCATGGTAACGGAAAAAGGCCTTAAAATAAATAAGTTTTTAAGTAAATATTCTCTTTTTTTTCCAGTGGCTTGTATTCCTAGTTTTTCAAAAGGGAAGGATAGTGGATCAAGTTCTCCGACACCGAGTGCCGCATTCAACCCTGAAGAACGGTTTTTGTGTTCATTGTGTTGCCGTTCCTTGCGGCCCAAGCTGGAAACGGCACTGTCGCTCGTTTTTGCCCTCCAATCCATCACTGTTCGGATGCCTGAGGGAGAAGCGCTTCAATGTCTGACAGAAAGGGCCATGAGCTGGCAAGTGAGTCACTTTATTCACCTTTTCGGAGTTCGCTCAAAGCTTTGTGTCCGATGAATCGTGCAGTGTATGTGTTAAAAAAAGGATCGTAACGTATGTTTCGTTTGCTTAGGATCGCGCGAAGAAGTTACTGGCCAATCCCGAAGTGGAAAAAGTGAAAGTGCAGTTGCCTTACGTGCAGCAAAAGCAGATTGATGCCGTGCAGCGATTCAGGGCTGAGCATTTGATGAAAATCAAACAGGAAGTTGATGGCGTGACATCCAAAGTCAAATCCAAAGAAGAAGCTACGTTTCCTAGAGACGACAGTTTAGGCAGTACTGAACATGCCTATGCCGCGGGTAAGAGTCCTTAAAGGCTGAATACGGCAAATACGTGCAAATTTCTTTTCGTTATATAGCCTCTGTGTCGCTCGACGGGGCAATAAAGAAGGACGCGATGGATAACCGAAGTCTAGGTGCAAAGTATAATGTTCCCTTGTTGGAAGTAACGGCCAGTTTACAAAAGCTTTTGCAAGATTTGTTAATTGAAGGCTACTTGCTGGAACTTCAAACGGAAGAAATCAGCCAACTTGGAAGTATCATCCAGGCGACACAGATGCCGAATTTCTTCGCTGGCGAGGAGGTAACTTCAAGAGATTCATTCTGCTTATCCTTTCGAGTGTTCGAAACAATAGTGTGAACTCAAAGGAAAGCTTAGTTCATGCGGAAAAAAGTAAATGGAGGAAAGGCCAGTCAAGTTTATGCCTTTTTTTATATTTTGGTGGGTGACTAAGTCACAATGAGTCGATAACGAATAGAATGGAGTTATTATAAAAGAAAGTTCCACATTTGAAGCCTGGTAGGCAATCTTCTGCTTTAACTGATATTGAGTCAAATGTGAACATTGTTAATGTTGGTTGATGACTGGTATCCAATTGGATTGTTAGTCCAGTGGTTAACCTAAGCAACCGAACCTTGCCTTATTCTGCATTATTTATTTATGCGTTATTGTTTGATTGATTATAATTTATTGGATGATAGGAAGAGGAGCACGGAGACGATCGCAAGATGAAAAAACGAGGACCTGCGTTCAAGGAAGGCAGACGCACGCAGAAACAGATCAAATTGGAGAAGGCCGAGAGTTCACCTAGCAAAAAGCCTCGAGTAATTTATTTGCTTGGATTTTGAATCTTTACAAGTTCATGTTGAATTATATACACGTTTTTCTCCGTAGAAGGCGCGGCAGCAAAATACCAAGAAATGGGAAGCGGAAAGTGATTCATCAGACGACGCTGAAGAAGCCTGTTCGGCTTCCAAGTGCCTCAAACCAACAGGTAAATAATAACCGTAATTTCTCGGTGTTTCTTGTTGACGAATGTATTAATGTCATGACATTTTTGTTAAAGGACGGGAAGTTAACTGGGTACAGTGCGACGGATGCGAAAGTTGGTTCCATTTGAGCTGTGTGGGTTTGCGCAAGCAAGACGTTTCAGATGACAAAGAGTACTTATGCAGAAAATGCAAAGACCAGCCCAGCTACCAGTCGAAGGTAATTTTGCGTGACGACTTTCTTATAAGAACTGATAGGGTAGTTGCTTGAAGACCTTAATGTTCTATGTGTGTTCTTGACTCTAACAGGACAGTTATTATACTTTCTAGTCGATCAAAGTGATGTGAAAAGTATTTAATAATCCATGTTTTCCTATATTCCCGTAGGGAAGTACGGAAGGAACAACAAATGATGAAGTCACTGAACCTGAAGCAACAACGGGCGATTCCATGGATGAGGACACTTAATTTTTTACAGCACGCAGTAAAGAAGTGTTAAACATTTTCCCTTTTATTTGTTCTTCAACATCGGATAAAATTTGATCGACATCTCTGGTCACGTAATTGATCGGGGTTCATTTTTTGAGACGCAAAATTGAACAAGTCAGTAATCAAGACTTTTTGCCGTTCTATTTCGTTGAAAACAGCCCTAAATAAGAAACGTTTATGTAACCTCTGTTGAGATCAGGAGGAGTTCCCCAAGACCGGGGGACTTTTTTGTTTCCATATATTACGTCGTGTCGTTTGGTGAATTTATTATGATTCTCATTACTTTGCAAATTTTCATCAAAGCGTTTAAACGGAAAATAATCCTTCACTGTGAAAGTCATACAGTATCTTTTGCAATTAAAAACTATGCTGTATATGTTTGTATTATTACGTGTTTCCCCTTTTTGACCAAATTAAGCATTTCTGTATAACGTATAACATGAACTTAGCACCACAGGTAAGAGACAAGTATCATAATTATTCCTGGTACGCGTCTTCGCAAACCCTAGTCCGACCCCGCGCTCTTTAAGCTTGTTTAGCACATTTTCGTTCCCAGGCAAGTTGGGTAGAAAATGAACACGTCTGTGTTGCTCATGCAGCTAAGCCAAACTTGAAACGCAGGCTTAAAAGTAGTCTTACTAAGCTGAACTGGATGAAAGCGTAGTTACTGTAATGTTCTTGGCGTAACTTTTTAACACAGTGGCTTCGCAAATGTTTCATGAGTGCTCAGTCGGGTTAGGGTCACTAAGACAGCTATAATCGTAGCAGGAACAAGTTTAAAACACCTTTTTATATTTTGTTTGCGTCACCATGTTTCATAGTATTTCTTGTTTCTAAAACTCCAGCCTTGAAGCTTTCCTAAACCATCTCCAGCTTTAGAGGCGTGCTGGTGCACGTCCACGCACAAACCGACTGCGGAATTGCCACAATTCCTGCCAACCAGACCACATATTACTCCTATAACTCATAACAAAGTACACTAGAGCACAAGGAATTTTACTTGGAAAGTAAGGCCGTCCATGCCACGTCGCTTGGCTATTTCTTCTATCTCTTTGGCGATGTTTTCTTGTGTTGTTCCACGCACGTCGATGTACTGCATGTCAGCTGAACTGTAGTGGCAGGAAATCGCCTTACGGAAGCCATTCGTACGATTGGTGCCGGAGCCATGAATCAAGACAGGGTGAAAGAACACGGTATCACCTTTCTCCATATGAAGTTCCGTGACAGGCACACTATCGTAACCACGAACGCCATGGTACATTTTGTTTACGCCATTCTAAGTTGTTTCCCTTATTAGTCAAAGATTTTCTTTTTGGGGGGGAGGAAAGGTACGCTAAAATTCCGAGACCATTACTTCGTACTTATGTCGCCTATTAAGCGTATGCCGACCACTCAGGTGTTTTAATGTATAGGATACCCTACGTTTTCCTACCTCCCAGTCTGGATAGTCATGTTGAAGTAACACGCCTTTATGCGTACCAGGAATAACAACGAGGCAACCATTGTCGGCATTGATACGTTCCATGGCCGTCCACGCGCACACAATGCGATCGGCTGGGCGAAATGGGAAGTAATGCAAGTCCTGTTAACGGTATCAGTAAAGACGATCTTGATAATTTTCCTTGACTAGCAAATTTACTTGATGCAGAGGATGGCGAGAAGTTTTGGTACCCGGATCGGGAGGCTTATTAATTAGCATGGTGTGCATGGATTGGATATTGGGACCGATGAAGCATTCTACGTAATCCAGAAGCTATTTATACGGATTCGGGATTAGTCTGTCTATAGCTATATTTGTTTAAAGATGAACTAGTAGGTTACTGGGCCATATTCGACGAATTTGTACAGTATTGGGTCGTAATTAAAGTCTTGTGCTTTGTTGAATAACCGTTCACCAGTGACAGTTTTCATCTTGGCCAGAGAAATGTCCCTCATCATCGTTATTCCACCCCATGGCACTTTTTTGTCACACAAGTCCAAAAACCTCTCCCTAAAGAATACGCTTGGGTGTTTATATTCGCAAGAACACTTGTTGCTTACCGAAATTCATCTAGCATGGGATGGGGAACTAAATTCTTCACGACAAGAAATCCATTGTCTTCGTAAGACTGCTTCTGCTCGGGCGTCAAAAGGTTGTTTTCAAGCGTGTAACGGAACTGCAACAACAAAATAAGAAAGTATGAAAACACTGTATTGAAAACATTGGAATTAGTAACAGAAGTAGGAACATACGTTATGAGGCATCTTAGTAGACGCCTTTGAAATCAACTATGGAACTGCTGAAGTTGGAACGCTTAATCAGCATAGAATCTGCCCTTTGCGTTAACGTTTTGTCTGTTGAGTGATAACACTTGTGATTATGTGTAATCTTCTTCGATTAACCCTGTCTTTCTGTTAAATTGTTGCACGCAGCATTATTTACTTTCTTGGAGAAAGATGGCGGTAAAACTCGGTTAATAATTTGCGTAGTCAGGAGGATAAAATTACAGACGTGTCTTGTACTGTATGTTACTTTGAAAATAAACGTTACTTTACTACATGAAAATTGCTCGGAAGATTTGCCAAGACGTTTCGGGGACTGGCTGATTCAATACACGGACAATTCAATACACGGCAACTTTTTTTAGTTTGTCTACCAGTGTTGTGTAATTTGTCAAAAAATAAATATTATTAGATTGCAATTACTTTTTATTTCAAATTTACTATTACATTACAGTTACACATGAATAATGAAAATAATCATTGCATTACAATTACATTTGTAAAGTAATGCATTACTTTACAAATGCATTACTTTGCCATTACTTTCGGTTAAAATGTTTTTTGACATTGAAAACTGTTCCAATTTTACAAATTTTTAACTATACGAAAAGTAAAGTAAGTCTACTTACACTAGCTGTTATGAAAAGGATAGTAGATTAATTCCAAATCAATTTTTAATGTCAAATGAGTACTTCACACTTTACATACTGGAAGCCATTTCAAAACATCCTTTAGTCGATCTAAGGCAGCGAAGTTTCAAAGCACAAGTTCTTCCCCTTCCCCCTTTTGTTTACAGGTTTTCTAATTTTTCTCTAAGAAACCCAAGTAATTGTAATTGTAATGTTATTTGACCTTTTTTAATTTACTAGTAAATTACATTACAATTTTAGATAAAGTGAAATGTAATGAGTAGGGGAGAGTCGGGTGGTTTGACACGGGTTTACGTTGACACAGTGCTCTTATAAAAAAATCTACTGAGAATTTTCGTAAAAGAAAAATAGTGGGCAGAGATATCTACTGGACCAATATCTCAACGGAGTAACAGCACACAAAGATTACAAGAACGCGAATTAAAAAATTGAAACTAGTTTTTCACATTCCCAATTTGTTTTTTTGCCGCAAACTGAACTCTGTCAATCAGGCTGTATGCGACTTAAAATTGTCAGCATTTGAGAGGAGGTACAGTTGAGTATTAAGAACATAAAACCGTAATGATTTGCATAGAATTCCCCACCTTCTTTCAGATAACTGACATTCGCTTCAAAATGGCGGTGTCTTGCTCTATGACACATCAGTAGTCTGCTAGTTTGACACATATCATAGTACCAAACTGTATTTGGTTTGTCGATAGAAATAGCTTAGAAACCTCTACCATGAAGGATATACTAGGAGATTGCTTTTTTCGTAGTCCTTCCTTTGTAAAGTTCGTATTGTGTGTACTACTGGTTGCATAAATCAGAGAACTTGAGGAGATACCATGGCGTGAAAACTCTCCATGACTGGAGTTCACGAATTCTAGGACTGGATTGTAGGCTACAACTGAATTTTTCCTTTCTTAAATTGTGTACTTTGTTTCAGAAACATAAATGCTTCAAACAAGAAGAGAAAGCAATATACTGATGAGAACTTGAAGACTGCCGTGTCCCTGATAATAGAAAAAGGAGAGTTAATTAGATCTGCCGGTCAGTCATGTTGGGTACCCTTCAAGACGGTAGATCGCTATGTAAAGGAGCAAAGTCTAAAGATGTTCCCTGTCTAGAAGTGGTAAAAAAGGACATGAAACAAAACATTTTTACCCATCAAGAAGAAACACTGCTGGCAAACATTTTCTTTACAATTATTTAGACGAGTTTTCGAAGCTTTACTTTTTATGTATAATCCATTGTCCCCTATTTGATAGGCAATCTATGTGTTTTCTCATTTGAAGTCATTTTGTGTGAGTATACCTCAATAAATGGATGTACAAGCGAAGTTCGATTCTGTCATAGAAAAATTGGGGTGTGTCAAAGTACCCTCCAGATTCGTGTTCTATGACACAAAGGTCACTTCTGGGGGGAAATTATAATTCCAAAACGGCTTACAACAGGCGAGAGAAAAAAATTGCATTTTTTGCTCAAAAGAATTGTCTAATGAAATACCTTGAAAAACATTAAAATATGTTTATAACTTTTAGAAGAAAAAAAGAATAACTGAAAAGTGTGTCAAACCACCCGACTCTCCCCTACATTACATTACATTTCTAAAGAGCGGAAAATGTAACGAGTACATTACTATTACTTTTAGAAAAGTAATTGGCTAAGCGTAAGAAAATAAACACACAGGGATTTGCCGATGATCTCTTCCTCTACACTATCAGTTCTTCTAGTCATCAAAATGTTAAATTACTCTCCAACAACATCGCCACACTCGAGAAATGTATTTCAAAAATGAAGCTTAACTTCGCAAAGGAAAAAACAGAAATGATCCACTTCTCAAGAAAAAGAACGATCGAAGACGCATGCATGATATGGGGACCAACTGTTATAAAACCCAAGCAATCAGTACGATACCTTGGAATTCACTATGACAACAAACTGAACTGGCTTAGCCATACAACCTTCTTAGCGAATGAATGTACAAAATCATTACAACAAATCTTTAAAATCACGAAAATTTGTAAATCGATAACATGTATTCAAGTCAAATCACTATTCGTAGCAACAACTTTGTCAAGACTTAAATATGCCTATCCAGCTTGGTGTTCCGCCAGTAATTCTACCCTCATCCCGCTTTCACAAATCTACAGGAAGGGACTGCTAGCAATAACAGGAGCACTAAAAACCACTTCGACTGCAAACCTAGAAATCGAAACTGGTCTACCTCCTCTAAACCTGTTGCTCACTAACTCGCAACTAAACTATTATGCCAAAAAACAATGGAATGTATGGCCGATTCCCAATAACCCTCCCAAAAGACACAGATATAAATCTTGTTTGGAAAGAAACAGAGAACTGGCAACCCAAGCATGGCATATGCTACCTGAATCAGTTAATCAAGCACTTATGTGGAATCATCAATACATTTTCGACACATGGAAAAAGTCATGGTCACTACAAAATAGTCCTCTAAAAGATCTGGACGCTAACCCAGGCACTTAACCTATAATCTACTGTAAATTGACAAGAGTTATACCATCAAAAATAATCCAAATTCGAACCCTCCGTTTCCCATCCCTTGATTATCTTAAACGCATAAAAAAATCCAACCATAATATCTGTTCTTGTCCTGCAATGAAGAAACAAGATGTCCCACATCTTCTGCTACATTGCTGTAAATTAAACAAAGAGAGAGCCGAATTACTACGAAAACTGTCCTCCCTTAAAATTCACTTTAACGCAAAAGAAATATTAAACAATCCAAACACATTTAACGCATTGGCCGCGTTTGCAAAGAAAATGTTAAAAATAACCCAAGATGACCTCACCTTGTATTAGTTATCCGTTATGTTAGAAGGGGAGAGGTGTAAAAACCAATCCCAGATAGTGCTAAGATTTTGAAGTGCAATCAGAAATGTACAACAAGTTGAAAATAAAGAAATCCGACAACAGGCGAAAGCCTACGTCGGTTTATATTATTAAAAAAAGTAATTGGCGTTACAAATTACCATTACTTGTAATAATTACACAACACTGTTGTCTACACTATATCTGCGTAATATACATTTATTCATTATTTTTATTAATTGCTTATACATCGTTAAATAACGATCAATGACAGCAACAATTATCAAAACTATGAAATCAAGTATGTGAACAACGCCAAGCTTAATGAAGACGGCTTTAAAAAGCCATTACGATGCGTAATGTATGTTTATCTAAAAAAGGCAAGAATCAGTTAACAAATGTGATTCTAGATTAGGTTTATTGTAGACCTACAACTTTGGAAACTTTTTTAAATATAGAAAGCCTTATATTTTCCGATTTAACTTATACAAGTTGCCGTGTATTGGATTGTCCGTGTATTGAATCATCTCTCATCCGACGGTTCCATTTCTCCGGGTAGTGTACGAAACAGCCCAGAAGTCAAAACAGCCCACCCTAGCCCAAAAGAGCCCAGTTCCAAAACAGCCCACCCATTGACTAAAAGAGCCCACCCCTAGGACCAAAACAGCCCAGCCTTAGCACTGTAAATATCTATCACCCGGACTCTGTGGGAATAACCCAGAACGAAGATTTAATCGTACAATATCTACGACAACACCTTTGTATATTCCTCTATTTAGAGAGATTTAGTATTTAGGTAAGGTGCAATTAGGTTAGGTTCAGTTAGGTTAGGTTAATTTCAATTATGTTGGGTTCACTAGGGTAGTTTCAAATAGTTAGGAGCACCTTAGACTATACATGGCGAGTCTGCTCCGTAGTCCGGATAATAGAATAATAACAGTGCTGAGGTTGGGCTGTTTTGGTCCTAGGGGTGGGCTCTTTTGATCAATAGGTGGGCTGTTTTTGGGACTTAAATCGGCTTAAATCGTAAAGGGCTTAATCGTAAAAAAATGTTTCACACAAATATTCCGTTGCATTTGGTGAACTTAGCGTCACGTTAAGTTTGACTAGAACTACATGAAAGCTTTCCAGATCAACGGAAAACGGGATCCTTTTTTACACAATCAAAATGCACCAAACATGAATTTTTATATCCGTAACTTTTCGTGTATTCATTTTCAACGAACGCGTCACTGTTTACGCAAAGGAGAATGCCAACATTGTACACAAACGTTTTCCTATCTCTTATTTGGCCGTCGTTATAGGTGTGTCTTGCGCTCCGGGGTGTGCGGTTTCCAAATGTTTGAGCTTTTTCTTGTCACTCGGGAAGACAGCGTCGCACATGGGACATTTGATGTCCTTTATGTAACTGTTGACCAGCCTCGTGTTGTGGGCATCTCGGACATGGACCGTTAACTCGGTCTGGGAAGGGATATACGTCTGACAAATGGGACAAATCAGTGTTCGTCTCACAAACTCTTCGTTGTCTTCCTCATTATTTTTAGTTCTATGTCGCTCGAAATGCTCAGGGAAGTCTTCTTCCAGGATTCGATTACAACAAATGGAGCAAATTCGCAGCCAACGGACCCATTTCCCTCCCAAAACTTTCTCGTGTTGTTTATCCGTCCGGAGCTTCAGTTTAATGCGGTTCCGGCTCCCCGTCGGTAGGGGCCGCTCGTAGCCTTTATGCAAGGCTTTCATGTGCGCGTCCCAATCCTTATGCAAGACCTGGAAACGGCAAATGGGACACCGAGACATAGTAAACTCCTCTAATTCGGCGTCTTTGTTGTCGCGGCGCACGTATTGGAACGTCGTCGACTGACAATCGTCAAAGTACGGGACATAATTCTTCGGTTTGCTACCAAAGCGCAAGGTACCATCCTTAACCATTCGCTCATCGGGGTTCGTAAAGGCGACGTGGTTCTGGTGCAGGACGTTCTTATGGAAATTTAAAGCTCCAGTGTTGCGAAAGGTTCGGCCGCAAATTTCGCATTTGGGCGCATTAAGGCGGGAAACTTGCTGAGTTTTGGATACGTAAACGAGTTCGGATAACCCACTAGCGGCTTTGCCAGTGCAGTCATGGGATAGTTCCGTTCTCGGTCGCTTTTGAAGGGGAGGAGCGACGTCTGGGTCCTCCGCTCTGTTAACTATCTCGTTAATTTCCCAGGACTGGATGATATTTCCGCTCCCTTTGACCGTGATGGTTTGCGAGGGGATACAAAAGTCCTTCTTCTTCGCTTTGTAGAACGCGAGCTTGGAATTCGGACAGAGAATATGGAATCGTTCCAGGGTTTGCTCGAAGACGTGAAACTTGTGTTTGGCTAGCTCGACCTCGCCATTGTAGCAAAATTCTTGGAGCCACAGGAGCTGTTCATAGTCGGCTACTTCGTCCATGCAAATGAGCAACTCGTCGCAATCGCATGCCTCCTGCAGGAGAGACTTGAAGAACGGGCTTACGGCAGCTAACACACAGCGGTGAAATTTAACACGTTGCCCGCGCGTGGACAACAAGACGTCCGCGAAATCATCGTTGACGTAGCATTTGAAGAACTGATCAAAATTACTAAGGTGATTCACACTCTTGATGGTGTAGAATGGAGGCGTCGGGTTGGTCGGCGACGTACTCACATGCAAGGCACAAGTTGCCATTGTACTAACGAGGTTTTTCTACGAGATCTTGTGGTTTTCTAAAGCTCCACCATTAGCTACCGTTTGTGACACTTTCTAGAGGAAAACAAGACAGCGTCTGGACTGCTTCTGCCACCTAACGGTCTTCCAGGACAAACCTGTTCGCGCGCCTTTTGACCCGCTTCGCCTGGAGGTCCAATTATCCGACTACGAACGTCCGATTTGCCTTCATGTTCTGATGTTCTAGTACCAAACTCAAGTTGGACCCTTTCTTAAGGCGCACCCCTACAAGCAAATTTTTCCCGGACAAGAGACGTTTCGTCCCACCGTAATTTCGTCCCGGACCGTTTTTCACAAAGCTTTCACAAAGCCTTCCCTCTTGTAATTTCTGTAATCTCGTCCCAGCCATTTGCCATCTAGTGCAAGGTAAGAGCAATGTGTTTGTTGTGTTTTTGTGGAAAAGTGTTATATTTGTTTCTGTTTTTTAAGGTAAGACAAATTTATTTTTGCTGTTGTTCCTTCTTTAATTACTGTTTATTTTTAACAGGTTAGTAGCATTGTAAAAAAATGTGGCGTTAATGTAATTCTACTGGAGATGGACCACCCTGGTATCACAAACGTCTTCGCGCGTCCTTTAGTCATACGTTAAGGCATAGTTAGCTGGGCAAGTCCCTTAGGGACTTACCCAGTTTATACGATCGTTTCACCGAGACAAACCTCGCGGTCAGGTTGCCTCGGGAGGCTGGCCGTAAGCTCTGTAGGTTTTAGGGGGTGGGGATGGTGGGAGGCTGATAAGGGAATTTCGCTCGAGGCAGTTTTGCTAACACGGTTCGTCGGTGCACCGAGCTAACATTCCTGGTGCAGTTTGGAATGTCGCTTAGAAGCAGTATTCACTAACACGGTTCGCCAGTGCCGAGCTAATACTGTTTATGTTTGCTTGGTGTAGCTGGCCTTGTGAGACAAATTTCTTCTGCTTTGTGCGTGCAGTGTACTATAGAGCTGCGACTAATTGACGCGTTTCGGGAGCACCGTTTTGGATAGCTCCCGGTAGGAGGCAACTCTGTTGTAACTCAGTAACCACTCGTTTTAAGTTAGGTTAAGTTAAATTCGATTAGGTTAAGTTAGGTTAAATTACATTAGGTTAGTTAATGTATGTTAGGTAAAGTTAGGTTAAATTAAATTAGGTTAAATTAGGTTAGGTTAATGTATGTTGGGTAAGGTTAGGTTAAGTAAAATTAGATTAGGTTAGGTAAAATTAGGTTAGTTTAGGTAAAATTAGTTTAGGTTAGGTAAAGTTAGGTTAGGTAAAGTTAGGTTAGGTTAATTTAGGTAAGGTTAAGCTAGGATTGGTTAAGTTAGATTAGGTTAAGTGAAGTCGCACAAAATTAGTACATATCTTTAATTTCTAGAGTGTACGCTCACCATAAGAGCATCTTCCCTTCCTCAAGTTCAGAAGTATAACTCTTGATCCCCAGTCCCCTTCCTTGCTCCCGAAACGCGTCTTTTTATAAGGCGGGAGTTCGTGTTCCTCTACTAAGTTTTTGCTAAAGCTCC